>CATIWF010190010.1:0-30526 GCA_949630135.1 Balakata baccata
GAAGAGGGTGACAGGTGATGATAAAAAACAAAAGAGGAAACAGGATAATTACATTGACGCTTACCTTTGGGGAAAGTGATAGGTAGATCATCACTTGGAACAGGGTCTAATGACGGAGGAGTTGGTGCAGGACATGGATCAGGAGGGTGTTGTTTTCTAGAATAGACCTGACGAATTGGGGGCCTGACGGGAGCTGAGTCAGGAACTGGTTCAAAGGATGTGATAGTGTAGACTAACAAATCATCATCCTCCCCCTGATGTGCTGAAGCAGAAGATGAGAAATATGGCGTTTCTTCCAAAAAAGTGACATCAAAGGATACAAGGTACTTATTAAGATCAGGACAATAACACCGATACCCTTTTTGCAAATGAGAACATCCAATAAAGATACACTTTAATGATTTGGGGTCAAATTTAGTGACATGTGGACGAATATCGCGAACAAAACAAATACTACTAAATATCCTAGGTTCGATAGGAAACATTGATATAGCAGGAAAGAGAATACTGTAAAGAGTCTCACCATGAAAAACAGAGGAAGGCATGTGATTAATAAAAAAACATGATGTTGAAACTACATCAGCCCAAAAAGTTTTAGGAACTTTCATTTGGAACAGAAGAGTTTTTGCTGTTTTAAGGAGATGTCTGTTCTTTCGCTCTGCCATTCCATTTTGGGATGGGGTAACAACACAAGATGTTTGGTGAAAAATGCCATTTTGAATCATATAATTTGAAAAGAAGCTGACAAATATTTTTTTGCATTATCACTTCGCAATGTATGGACAGAAACATTAAATTGTGTTTTAATCTCAGCACAAAAAGCACAAAAGTGAGTAAACAATTTTGAACGACTTTTCATTAGATATAACCAAGTCATGCGAGAATAGTCATCAACAAAAGTTACAAAGTATTTAAATATAGTTTTAGACTGAACTGGACAAGGACCCCAAACATCAAAATGAACTAACTCAAAACGAAAACTTGCTCTTTTATTGACTCTTGGACTCAAACTAAGACGATGATATTTAGCAAACTGACACAACTCACAATCTAAGGAAGATAACCTACTAAATTGAGGATGCAACTTCTTAAGCAAAGGAAGAGATGGATGTCCCAACCAACAATGCGCTTGAAAAGGGGATGTAACTCCAAAGCAGGCAATAGATCTAGGTATGTGGGTGTCAAGAATGTAGAGACCTCCTGACTTATGTTCTTTACCAATAATCTTCTTCGTCATGAGATCCTTAAATAAGCAATGATCATGAAAGAATGAGATACAACAATTAAGAGTGCGAGTAATTTGGCTTATAGAAATCAAATTGAAAGATAATTGAGGTAAATGAAGAACAGATGTCAAAGGAACCAAGGGGGTAGGAGTAATTGTGTCAGATCCAAGAACAGAAGATGATGACTCATCTGCTAAGGTGACATTAGAGATGGATTTATGCAACTAAAAAGCAGAAAAAATGCTAGAATTACCTGTCATAAAATTTGTGGCACTAGAATCAATGACCCATTTAGAGGAGGTGGAAACAAGACATCCATTGGATTTACCTGAATCTGCAATGGCAGTAACTGGAGTAGATAAAGATTTCAATGATTCTTGGTACTGAGAGAACTTGGCAAATTCATTTGCAGAGATAAGAATTGATTTCTCAAATGCATCAGTAGTAGTTGCCACATGAGCAGAGTGAGCTTTCTGATTTCTATTATGAAGCTTTCTGCAATCTTTCTTCATATTGCCTGACTTATGACAATAATGACATACAATCACTCCTGACTCTAGTGCCCGAGGTTCGAAAGAATTGGATCTCTCTCCTTTACCACCACCTCTGTAATAAGAACGTCCAAACTCATAATTTTGGCTGACAAGAGCACTATTGTACTGAATATGTGGAGTTCCCTCTGTGCAAAGTATCCTACTAAAAACATCATGTAAAGAAAAAATCTCCGAACTTGAGAATATCTGAGACTTTGCAGTCTCAAATTCAGAAGGGAGACTAGCTAAAAAGCTCATAATTGCCATATGCTCCTGTTGACTCTGCTGATCCTTCACATCAGAACTAAATGGCAGTAGCATATTAAGTTGTATATAAATTTTCTTAAAATCCATAAAATAAGCAGTAAGAGACTGATCTTGCTTCTCTGTACGATAAAATGATTTGCAAATAATCCCTTTCCCAGAATATAAGAAATCTAAATAATCCATCAATTCTTTGACATATTCACAGTGATTAATCGAGCTAATAACCTCGCTATCAATAGAATTATGAATCTGCAAAAATAACCAAGCATCCTCCTTCAACCATGTCTGTCTAGACTCATCTTTAGGAGGATTGTCAGTCATATGTTGGTTTTTTTCAATACTCTGTAAATAAAGACGAATCTTCTGCTCCAATCCATATAATTAGAGTCATTGAGTTTGTGTTCCGTAATTTTAGACATTATCGGAATCACATAAGAAACACTAATTGTCTTTTTGTCAGTCATAACTTACACAAAAGCAATAATCCCAACAAAACAGAAGCAACAAATCACAACTAGAATCTACAAATCCGAAAAAGTGAGTAAACAGAACCTGGTCTCAAGTGAGTAGCAAAACCAAGAGAGTATAACCTTAGCCAAGCCTAGAAATGTGTTGTATAGACAGAGGCGGGTCAAACGGCAATGACAATAGAAGATCACTTCAAGTGAATGACCCAATTTCGGAACCCTAATCTATCAAATTTACAGATAACCCAAATCTGGAAAAATATGTTCCAGATCCAAATTCCACTTTCTAATGCTCTGATACCATATAAAAACAGATATATGAGAATATTTTTCTTATGTTTATTGCTACAAGCTTTACATATTTATATACAAAGATGGAATGCTAATAAGACAACTATACTAATTAAGATATTTACAACCACTAATTAGGGGATTATTTAATTAGGATATTTGCTACCACTAATTAGGAGATTATCTAATTAGGATATTATATTCTGTAACAATGTCAATACGTGTATCACATCAAATTTAAGATTTGAAGTTGAATACTGTAGATTTGTCATTACTGCACTTTGGGTTCTCCATGATATCTTATTTTGTTGCTTAATTCAATGTTCCTTTATGGATTACTTGTTTGTCAGTATAAGTGTAAAACCAAAAAGAAACAAAAAAAAGAAAATCTGTGGTGAAAACTTTGACTCATTTTCTTCTGGAGGAAATGCTGCTGCACATATATGATCATGTGCTGTCTATTATTTTTCAGACAGATGCAATATTAGCATGGCATTGAATTTCTGATTTCTTTATTGTAGTCTTCAAGGAATAAAATTTCTTTCGGAAGAAACATGAGTTGAGCTTTCCCTGTTTTATAATGTCTCCTTTAATCAACATAAGGTAAATTCTTAATCATGGGTTTACTGCTTCCTATAGCATCTCTAATGGGGAGGTGAGCGCTATAGAAGGTGAACTTTCTAAAGGCATGTTAGAGAACAACAAATGCTATCTACTGGATTGTGGTGCTGAGATATTCATTTGGGTTGGCCGTGTAACACAAGTGGAGGAGAGAAAAGCTGCCAGCCAGGCTGCTGAGGTAGAGATTTATAATTTAACCTATTTTTTTATGTCTTAACAAATACATCGATTGTCATCTCCTGTATATGTTTTCAGGAATTTGTCATGGGCCAAAACAGGCCAAAAGCTACTCGTATAACCCGGGTCACTCAAGGATATGAGACACATTCATTCAAAATAAACTTTGATTCCTGGCCAGCTGGATCTGCTTCTGCAGCTCCCGGTGCTGAAGAGGGAAGAGGAAAAGTGGCAGGTTATCTCACTTTTCTGGGTGTTGAATTGAGCTGGTCTACTTCCTTTAAGATTATTAAATTTGGTTTTTCTTGTAATTGTAGCTTTTCTAAAGCAACAAGGTGTTGGTGTTAAGGGTATGGCAAAAAGTGCTCCAGTTAATGAGGAAATCCCACCTTTGCTTGAAGGAGGTGGAAAGATGGAGGTTTAGCTGTCATTTAACTCTCATGGTTAATTGATGAAATTATTTGAAATGTGAGGCTTGCTAGAAGGATATCTTTCAGAACATTGAATACTGGTTGTTTTCCAGGTATGGTGCATCAACGGCAGTGCAAAGACACCATTGGCCAAGGAGGAGATTGGTAAATTTTATAGTGGAGATTGCTATATCATACTTTACACCTACCACTCAGCTGATAGGAAAGAAGATTACCTGCTATGCTCTTGGTTTGGAAAGGATAGCATTGAGGTAATTTATCATGTTCATATTTTGGTCCAAAATTTATTAAAAAGGCTATATTTTTTTAATAATGGCAAAAGGGCTTATCAATACCTCAATTAACAGTGTCTGAGCTTTTAAACTCATCATTTTTATGCTGCACATTTTTATGTATTTAGAAACAGAAATATTTTCAACATTCTTTATGGTCTCACGGTTATTCTTTTAAGAGGGATGTGTGGCAATAGCAGTTGTCATTTGCCCTTCAACTTTGGATATGACTCTTTTCTGTTAAATATATGTCTACACCATTATTGTCTCAGGAAATGTATGAAATTTCTTCTTTAATTTCCATCTGTTTTTTCCTCTCTGAATAAAAGCTAGTAGAAGAGTAGAAATTGATGTATCTTTGATTTATTTTCATTCCTTGCTGCCTGAATGGACTTGGTTTTCGGAATTCTCTCATCTTGGAAATTGGAACTCATAATATCTGGACGAGCAATTCTAATTTGTTCCTTTTTTTTTCTTGCTTTTAGATTTGATCTAGCATCTGTGTTTTATTTAACTGGTCCGTTTTTTGAAGACTGAACTGCATTGGATCAATCAATTTGGCACATTTATTTTTGTTATTTGTGATGTGAAGTATTTTAGCTATTTGATTGTTGGAATGTGTTAGTTTTCGCAATTTTCCATGTTCTTTGTTTCTTTAAAGTTCATGAGTATAGACTGCATAATTTTGTTCTGCAACTTCTTCATATCCATTTCATAAATGATGACTAATGCTCATTTCTGTGAAAGAAATTTTCATGCTTGTGCAGTTATGCTTATCTTTGATATCTTATATTATTGTGATGATCAGTTTTTGTTGGGAGTAATTTTTTATTCTCTAATCATTCATTCCAGGAGGACCAGAAGATGGCTGTTCGGTTGGCCAATACAATGTCCAACTCATTAAAGGGCAGACCTGTTCAGGTATGATTGTTGTTGTCAAATTATTAAATTTTACTTCTGTTATTTGAATCTAATAGGTGTTCCTTTCAGGGTCACATTTTTCAAGGGAAGGAGCCACCACAGTTCATTGCACTTTTTCAGCCAATGGTGGTCCTAAAGGTACCCTATTAAAGTTGTGTAAAATTTAATGTTATCATTGCATACCTAATTATAAAAACTATGATGAAAATGCTTTGTTTGATGGTGGAGGTTTTCAGCTAACCATAAAATTCGACCATCTGTCTTTAGGGTGGTTTGAGCTCTGGCTACAAAAAGTACATTGAAGAGAAAGGAGTGATGGATGCAACTTCTACAGCAGATTGTGTTGCACTTTTTCAGATATCTGGAACTTCAACTCATAACGATAAGGCTTTACAAGTTGACGCGGTATGAACATTGAGGTGTTTTTTTTTTCCCTTTTAAAGCATTGTGACATGTCGCTCTTTGGGGCTATATAAATTTGCAAATTAATCTTTTGCTATTTCATTATGAATCTATTTTTGTTCATATCCACTACGTTTTATTCTTTTTTCTAGGTGGCAACATCATTGAACTCTGCAGACTGTTTCCTTCTCCAATCTGGCTCTTCTCTCTTCACATGGCATGGGAATTCAAGTACCTTTGAGCAGCAGCAGTGGGCTGCTAAAGTTGCTGAATTTCTGAAGGTTTTCTTCTTATTAGAATCATATCTGTTAAGCATTTTTCGTAGCATATTTTGTCTTTGGAGTACTAATAATGCCTTGTTGTGATCAAGTAACCTAAACAGTGTCAAAGCATGCTGATGAGAAGAAAACAATTGCTCCCTTATTTTTTTTTTTTTTTAGAGAAAGAAAATAGGAGTAGAATAGGAATTCAGTTTTTGTGCCCCCTTAAAAAATAAAATATTGACCACCCTCTTACCCTTCTATTGTGAAGGAAAATTGCTCCAAACATCATAATTGATTTCGCTATATTTAAGTTATATTCCTTAATATATAAAATAATACAAGTGAAACTTAACCTATAAGATTATCCCCAAGATTTTATCTCCGAAAAGGGAAAATGGAGGCACACTAAGGTAAAGTAAAAGAACAGCAAATAAAAGATTCAATTATTAGATTTGGAAAATTATTTATAATTCTATTTTTCTTCTCTCTTTTTTTTATAGTTTTTTTCATTTTTTAGTAGTTAAATGTTATTATGGGTTGTAAATTTTTTTTTTTTAAATTAATTATTACTCTCAATTTAAATTTTATTGTATACTTGTTAAATGAAAAAAGATCTAATTCTATTGAATTATGCCATCATACTTTCCTACTCAAACAGTAGAACTGATGGAGAGTTACTTTAATTTTTTTTAAGTGTATACATATAAAGAATGTTTATGAATAGATGTATTCTTTCAAGTATATAAAATTGCCTTTTGAGTTATTTTTGGATTATATATGCAATTCTTTTGCAATAATGATATCATTTTGCCCATCCTAAATGAAATTAATATTTGCCACTAAGCCTAAATAACTTGATTATGACTTAATCAGATCTCCACATCAATTTGAAGGAGAAGGAAAATATGATGTTGTAAGTCATTTATATAAAAATTTTATTCTGAACATATGGATTTATCATTCTAACTTATCTCTTTCTCTATACATATGTTCATTTTACATTATAAATCATTGCTAGTTGTTTTAAGTTTGGTAGTGTGATTTCGTGCTGGTAAGTGAACAATATAAGCTCATTTGCTAATAATCCATATTCTTGAGTTTGTGAAGCTTTTGCTGATATGTGCGCATTCTGAGTAGCATCATTTGATTTCTTCTCTTAGAAACGTAAGTACCTGAAATGGCAGCTACATGTGTGATTCCACTTGACTTTCCATTGGGAACTTCATGCATAGAGTCATAGTTCTCTTAAACTGAATATGTGAACACAAATGCAATTCTCTTTGGTTCTGAAATGTTTTACTGTTCAATCTAAGTTTCATTCCCTGCTAATTCAGCCTGGAGCTGCTCTGAAACATGCTAAAGAAGGAACCGAAAACTCTGCTTTCTGGACTGCACTGGGAGGAAAACAAGGTTACACCAGCAAAAAAACATCTTCAGAAATTATAAGAGATCCCCATTTGTTCAGTTTCTCATTCAATAAAGGTGATCCTTCTTCTTCTTAAGTTCTGCCGATTTTCCATCATTTTGATTTTGTGCTTGAAATAACATCTTCCAGAAATTTCTAAGGAGTTAAAATAACATTCTAATGGGATTTTTTTATTATCATTTTGCTGCAATGTGGATCCCTCAGGAAAATTTCAGGTAAATTCTAGAATTTTTAAAATATAATAAGAGTTATTTCTGCACACATACTTATCAGCTTCTAATGTTCCATTGGGCAGGTTGAGGAAATTTATAACTTTTCTCAAGATGACCTTTTGACAGAGGATATTTTGATACTTGATACACATGCTGAGGTGTTTGTTTGGGTTGGTCAGTCAGTAGATCCCAAAGAAAAGCAGAATGCTTTTGACATTGGCAAGGTACTCCTTATACACTTTGTGCTTTGTCAGATTTTCTCTGTACTGTAACCCAAATCTGAGCAGAATGAGGAAAAAGATTCAATAGCTAGTTCTCTATTTATTTGAATTGAGGAATGAGGCTGAGTTGAGATCAGCATATTTTGTCATAACGCTATTTTAACTCATTGCTTTTGTTCTTCACAGAAATACATCGAATTGGCTTCCTCTCTTGAGGGTTTATCTGCAAATGTGCCTCTTTATAAAGTTACAGAAGGAAATGAACCATCATTCTTCACAACATACTTTTCATGGGATCCCACAAAAGCCATGGTACATTCTGCATCAGCATCATCTCTATTTTATTGAGCTCGTTAAATTACGATTTCTACAAGTTACTATTGTATAACTCTATCTTGCATCAGCATTATTTCTATTTTCTCAAGTTTTATAAGTTGCAATTTCTATGAATTACTATTTCATTACTCTCCATCACTATTCTCATGGTAAGAACTGAGTGCTAGAGTGTAGTTTTTGACGTATGTATGTAGAATTTAGATGTATACTGGTTCGAGTTCTCACAATGGAAATTCCATACTATGTGGGAAATATTTGAAAACTTCATAAATCAATAATTTACTTGTATGGTCAGATATTTAAGCTATTAATTTACCATTAATTAATTTTGAAAAAGTCTGATGAGTTTCGTAAAAAAGAAGTAAAACATGGACTGAAGAAGTGTAGATGCAGGAAGTAAAATTCTAATGAAGAAATGACCTCCAAAAAAAGGGAAATTGGGGTGCAGATTGTGATACTAGTGGAAGTATTATAAGCATTGATTAGGAGCCTATAAAAATAAAAATTTTGAACCATTCAGAACCTAGAAATGCTTGGGCCCATGAATTTATAGAATGGAAATCGAGATTTGGAAGCATAATTGGGAAAAGTCTCGTTTGAAAGTCTACGTTTTGGATAATAAGGCAACTTTTTTTTATTTTTGAAAATTTAGATTATCCCTCAAGAGATCTAGTTTTTTTATTTTGTTATCTGTTTATTTCATGTACATTTGTGTTATTATTTTTTCCCCATTACCTGCACTGCAGGTTGCAGGAAATTCCTTTCAAAAAAAGGCAGCATTACTCTTTGGTTTAGGACATCTTGCAGTGGAGGTAAATGTTTGATTTATTTATGTTGGATAGATGATTACTGCATAACCTGGTGGTGCATGACACACTTGTATCTATAAAGTATATCTATGTTTGTGTATACATCAATTTACTGAGTTACTTTACAAAATATTACAGCCTTTCGAAGGCACAATGGTTGTCTCTTACCCCTATACTGCATCTCTTCTCCATCAAATATTAGGACTTCTCTTGCATTCAGTTGGTACGAGACTATGCCATTCCCAAATATTCTTAACCTGAGACAATATTATTACAAATTACTTTGACAGCTCTGATATCACTCCTACACAAAGAAGGGGAATTGAATTGGTTTAAGGTGCCTGAATATAGAATGCAGAAATTCCGTATTGTGCACTTATGCTTTTTATTTTCATCCCCTTTAGGCATACTTCGTTCCACTCTCTCTCTCTCTCTCTCTCTCTCTTCTGTGCTTTCCTTGTTCCCCTCTTTTCATTATTGTTCACCCTGAACTGCCCTTTTCTTGAAACAACATGAGCTGCTTTCAGTGAGCAGCATTTATTCACAGTTACATGCCTTCATCAACAAGGAACATCTCAGGTAATATGGGATATAAGCTAATACAAAATCTGCCGAGTCATTAGACCTTGATGTTCTTACATAGCATTCTATAACATACTTGTATTAAATATTTTGTTTGATGTTGGTCTGAGAATGACGAAAGATTTTATGGATATGACAGTCATACATTTTGAAGCTTTCACTTGTTTATGTGACAGGAGAAGTCTAATGGAAATCAAGGAGGACCAACTCAAAGGGCTTCTGCTCTAGCTGCCTTATCTTCTGCATTTAACCCATCCTCTGGGAAGCCATCCTATTCAGTAAGTAAATCGTTAATGTAACCAAGTTGGATAAATTCAGACTTGTATTTATTGTGATTTTGGCCTCATCTGATTTAGCTTCTTTGAGATATGCACTATCATCATATTGTTCTCACCCTTCTCTGATTTACTTTTCTTTATTTCTTTTATTCATCCTCTTGTCTTTGTCTTTTTGCCTCTGCTTGGGGCTGTTATTTTTTAATATTTGTTGGTGAGCTATGGTAAGCAGCTCTTTTTGTTCTCTACTTTATTGAAATGATTTTTTTCTACCCCTCATCTATCATCATGTAGCAAATGTTATATGTTCTCCAAAACTGCCCTTCTAGCTAGTAGCTCTACTACAAAAATCATTATTTTGGAATTCTTTTAGTGCAACTTGGTGTTATTTTTTTTCATCCATTGTAGATGCCTAGAATCCAAAAATTCTGTTGAGAATTAGGTTGTGTAATTGTATTTTTGTGTTCTTCTTGTAAGATAAAGTCAACAGGAGCTTTTGTTGTGGTTGTACTTATTTACATGTATGTATGCATGAATGATTCAAGATATTTAGTGCTAATATAAAATGATTGTTTTATGATTGTCTTGTTATATTTACATTTTGAGACAGGATTCAATTATAAGTGTTCATTTCCTTGTGTATGTTTGTTTCTTTCGTATTTATATTTTTATATTCTTTCTTGCTTCTTCATCAGGCTTTGTAGTCTTTTTATTCATTAACTGTGTGCTTATGTTATGGAGCTTTTGTGCTTGATCAGATGTGTGAGCAGGATTTCTTAGTTCATTTACAATGTCAAATTCTTGGATAGTAAGCTTAATATGCAATATTCTATTTAACAGGGCCAGGATAGATCAAATGGGTCAAATCAAGGAGGACCAACTCAAAGAGCTTCAGCTTTAGCTGCCTTGAACTCTGCATTTAGTTCATCCTCTGGAAGCAAATCTGCCCCTTCAAGATCAGTTGGAACAGGACAGGGGTCACAAAGAGCTGCAGCTGTAGCCGCACTTTCACAAGTTCTTACTGCTGAAAAGAAGAAAACACCTGAAACTTCTCCTTCACGCAGTCCTCCCCCAGAATCTAACCTTTCTCGTAAGGAATCAAAATTGTCTTAGATGATCTTGATTACATTTAACCTTTCTTGAATTTAATTTGACTTAATTTTCTGAAATTGAAATATCTAATGCATTTAAACACTTGCAGCTGAAGGGAAGAGTGAAAATTCACTTTCTGAAGTTGAGGGTTCTGAAGAAGTTGCATCTATATCTGAAAGTGTTGGGGAGGATTCAGAGCCAAGGCAAGACAATGAGCAGGATGAGAACGGTACACAAAGCAGTCAAAGTACATTCAGTTATGATCAACTGAAGGCTCATTCTGAAAATCCTGTAACTGGAATTGATTTTAAGCGGAGGGAGGTGTGTGATACTAGTGGATGTTTTTATTTCACCTGAATCTTTTTTTTTTTTTGACATCGAAGTTTTTCTGAATTTCAATTATTAGGCATATCTGTCCGAGGAGGATTTCCAGAGTATATTTGGGATGGCTAAAGAGGCATTCTACAAATTGCCAAAATGGAAGCAGGACGTGCAGAAGAAGAAACTTGATTTATTTTAGATACCAAAAGAGATGATTTCTCCGCTATCCTATGCTCTGACTTAAAATTCCTTATTCTTTACGGTCTGCACTGTTCAATTGAAAAGTTGTGGTTTCCTTGGTAAACCTTGCCTGGCTTGCTTTGTCTAGCATTTCAGTATTCGCCCTTTGATGAATCTAGCTGTGATTAGCATCCATGTTGTTGTGATTTGTGATTATGCCCTAAGAGCGAGTTTTGCCCTTTCTTATGTTTCTTTTCCCTTTTTTCAATCTACCGCTGCTTCTTTTGTATTGATAGCAGTTTGTAGTTTTTACAGGCAGTTGGCAGGTGAAATTCTTTCTTTTGGTCAGAGTATTGTATCTCATTTTGTGATTTTATTTACTTTATTTCTATTTGCTAAGAGTAAAAAGAGGGTATATGTATTGCATTTGATACTCAACTTCCAAATATTCGGGAATGAAAATTTGTTGTTTGGAATAATAACCTATTGCCTCCTAGTATATTATGATTGCTGATCTGAGTCTTCCTTGGAATTTACAGTAACCTTTTTGAAGCTGCTATTACAAAGAATGGTGAATTACACTGACAGTATTCAAATTATATAAATTGTAACAATTCAGTATTCCAAAAATTATTTTAGTTATAAAAATAAAAATTGAAGTAATTTTATAGTACAAATAATCTTTAAAACATTGAGTTGTTACGATTTATATAATTGGATACCATCGGTATAATTCACTCCTTGAACATAAATTAACGCCATGAACATTAATGTCAACTATTTGCAATTTATGTTCATGGCATGTATTCTTTTTCTTTCCTTACTTGATGGGCAATTAAACAAACAGTTTACCTCTGTTCTGTTCTCACTTCTTGTCTATTCTATCATTTTTTTTTTTTTGAATTATTTATGAGAATATTTGCTTCTTTACTTTTCGACTGAAAAAGTCTCTAATAATTATATATACAGTGCCCACTTGCGAAGTAGGATAACATTTGATTCTATTCTATTTTAATGCTTTATAATTTCTGAATTCATTTTATTTAAGATCATTGAATTTTATTTTTACTATAGTAAAATTACAAAATTTTTGTTAGTCCCAAAAAAAATGGTTAATTTCACCGAATATTGCTATATTTTTTATAATTTATGTAAAAATAATTTTTTTAATTTTTTTCCCTTTAAAATTACTAAATTTCATTTTTTTTTCCATAAAAATCACTTTCAGTAATTTTTTTACCGGATTGATGATGTAAACAGTGGTAGGGTACTACAATTATTGGAATTTGTTAACGTGACATCTACATGGATAATGATGTGGCATTATATGTCAATATTGCAGTCACATCTTCAACAATCTAATGAGAAAATTACCATAAGTAATTTTTATGAAAAAATATTATTTTTGCGCAAGTTATCAAAAATATAATGACCATTAATGGAATTAACTCAAAAAAAAATTACTAAACTATATTTTCATTGCAATAAAATTACTCGTCAATCTTTTGGTGACATGTCAGTTGCCATATCAAATTTTCGGTGACACATCAACTGTCAAGTCAAATTTTCGGTAACACGTTAATCGCTACGGCAAATTTCCAGTTATCAATATCGAAAAATTGGCCTAAAATGACTAGTTGAATAATTTTTTTTAAAAAAATTTTTTTTTTGTGATTTTACAAGATTCAGTAACCATAGATAAAATTAACTTATAGTTTCTTAATCTTTGTTTGTTTCTATTATTCATCAAACCAAAACTTATTATTTTTAATACACCAAAATTAACTTTGATATTGTTTAATTTTGGGTTCTTCTCTAATGAAAAGTAATCCATCAAAATATAAATAAATTCTAATTACATTAAAGTTCTTAATTTTATTAATTATTCTTTAAAACCATTAAATAACTACTAACGTCTAATGGATTCGAAAGAGCATTTTATATCCCCATACTTTTGTACTATTAAGAGGAACCACTTAGGTCTAGAGTTCAAGTTCTCTCTTTTGCATTAGATATAATTTCGCTTTTATAATAAATGTAAATGAATGTCTACCTTTTGTTATGTAGCTCTGACTTTTAAATATGTTCATAAGATGTACATTCTCTCTAATACTAAAAAAATATAAATATAAATATAAAAAATTCAACGTATCAAAATAAATATATAAAGACTAAACAAAATAAACAGTATAAGAATTAAGTATGATATTATACCTTTAAAATATTAAAAAGTAGCATAATAATTATTAATTTTAACTTACCTAATGATTAGGTGAATAAAATATAAGAAAAATTAGTAGTTTAATATAATATAATAGTATCATTTTAAATTTAAAAAATATACGATTTTTATAATTTGATATAATACACATATTTGAAAATGAATATAATAGTGATAATTACCCCCACATAACCAGTTTTTGTAACAATATCCCACAAAACTAAACCCTTCATTAAACCCATAAACGACCAATACATAAAAAAAAAATATTACCTAAATAACCAAAAATAATAACCCCCTTTTCACATAATATTTGGATCCCACTAAGCAAATGAGGTTTATTGCTTCCTAATTTTATGGATTTTAAAATTTTTCAAATTCCTTCCCATCAAATATTAGGTTTTCTTGCTTTCCATTTTTTTCTCAAATCTCTCTCCCTGCAGTATTAGACCATTAGCAACCCAGATTTTGAATTTGGCGGCGTCCTTTCTGTATTCTCTGCGAACAAAACCACCCCAAAATTTACTTCACTAACCGCGATTTGAGAAACAGCTCCAATAATTTGAAATTTCTTCAAAATCTATCCGAATTGCCTCGCTTGATTAACGATTGTTCCCGAGATGTAAGTTACATCATTTGCATCAATCTGGATTATGTATATAGCATTCAAGCTCATAAGTGGATTTAAGTTTTTTGTTTGTCTCCCGCAGATAATGTCTATTGTTTTTGTTTGCTATATATTTTGATTATGGTTTGAGATATGCCTATGTTCATAAGGTATTTTGATGGTGAATCATATTTTTTTCGTATTGAATTTTTTTTTTTTTTATGTTTTACTGAAAGTAGGGGGCCTCAATATTTTGGGAATCTGTAAGAGGATTAAAGCATTGTGCTCAACTTGTCTGATATATATGTTTCTGTAATGAAATTGAACATTTATCGTGAAACTGTAACTTTGTTGTGAATCAATGTATAATTTTTAGAGTCTTTAAGTTGCAAGCGTGATTATTGAACAGTTGAAGTTCTTGGATGGGATTGAGTGCGGTTATAAAATCCACGATTTGTGGGAAATTGAATTAAACTGTAATTGGAATCTTTTAATATTTCATTGTCCTTGTAGAATTCAATTTTGTTTTCATGGCTTTGAATGCATGATCTGTAACTCACATATATTTTGTAATTGTTTAGATTAGGTGCTTTAATTTTTGTTTCTATTAGAAGTTTTAGTCGTTGATGTTCTAAATTTAGTATAAATATTAGGAGAAGATGCTAAGATTTAGAGTTGGAAGTTGAAAATGGTAGCCCCAAATAGTCGTAATAATAATAACATATAATATACATATAAATAATAATAATAATAATAATAATAATAGCATGTAAACTTATATTAAATATATAAATATTATATGATTCACATATACTCTGTAATTTTTTTTTATTTTCAAATTTGAATATAATCGAAAAATACAACATTTGTCACATTTTATTAGTTTTGATTTTTGAAACTATATAACATTATACGTGTATGCATATAACCTTCATATAATTAAGATATAAAAATTAATATTATATGTTTAATAAATTTGTTGTTGTTTTAAATATATAATTTTATAATTTTTTTAATACATACATTTTCAAAAAAAATTAGATAATAAATCTGATATATACCTTACAAATAACCTACATATAACATTTCGCAGTTGTAGCTATAAAAACATCATGGTATAGTTTTTTTTTTATCCCAATTAATAATTAAATAATAAAAATAAAATAAATACATAACAAACATATAACACATCTGAATACGAAATAGAAAATTGAAATATAAATTTGGTTTTTTTTCCATTTCTTATATATTGGATTACCACTTACCAATGAACTCTTACAATAACATAACTCATCTCTAAAATGATGGAATTTTCTTGAACCCTACCTATAATATATCTTCCAATAATTTTATAAACCAGCTAACATATAACTCATAATAATAATAATTGTACTGAACATATAATATTTTATGCTATGTATAACTATTTATACCATAATATTTAAATAATTTTAAATATAATAATATTTTAAAAAATTATTTATATATCATTTAAATAATTATATATATAGAAGCAATTAGCCTAAAACGCGTTTTGTTCCTTTGTACGCAGGACATAGGAATGCATATGGTAACTGCTTGGTATTTGAATTAGAAATTTGCAGTGTTGATTAGAGGGTTGTTTTTGGAATTTGCAAAAGATGAAAATTTATTTATATAATTAAGTTACAATCAATCACAATTGTGGAGTTTTCCTATTTTAAGAGGATACTTGTGTTTTTTTTAAATATAATACACTAGTAAAAAAAATATTCTTTTGTTTATAAAAATATTAGTCTAGTAAATCAAATTTACAGAAAATATTAGTGTAATACGTCAAAACTTTAAGGATAAATAATATAATTTTCAAATATCATAAAATATTATTGTATTATATCAAAATATATAGAATAAATTGTATATTTTTTAAATTTCAAAAAAATATTAATATATTATATCAAATTATAGAAATAAATAATAATTTTTTCTCCAAATATAAATCACCTAGTTGATTTTGTTGCTTTGCGGGCAAATAAATTTGAATTAACTGAATAAGCCGCGGCCACCTTATTACTTTCGGCGGAGACTCGTGATTAGTGGATTAATTTTATCTATACTTATTGAATTTTATTTTTAGAATATTTTTTTTAATTTTCACTATATATTTTTAATATAAAAACGTCATGTATTTTTTTATTTATAAAATATTAATATTTTATAGAAAAAAAATATATATATATATATATATTATTTTTATATTAAAAATATATAATAGAAATTATATAAAAAAGTGTTGAAATTACTTGTCATTTGATGATATATAAAAAGATGTTCCACACCTTAAATCAGTCACCATTAATAATTTTGAAGAGAAGTTTTCTCATTGAGTTTGATTAAGTTTAAATAAACTTTTTGAGCTCAAACTAATATATAAAATAGATGTTTAGATTTACATAAAGCATGTCAAAAATTAAACTATACCAATAAACTTTAATTCAGTAGTATGTTATGATTATCAATGCTATAAAGTCTTGAGTTCAAATATTCTATTAAAATTTTTGTAAAAAGAAAATTAAATTATTTGTGAGTTTAAAAAAAACCCCAAATTAAATAATTAAATATTTAGAATTTAGCATAATTTACTAATCAATTTAGATAGAAGATTGCTAAAAGTGAGTAACTTTTTAGTGTTTGATTTTTTTTGAAGAATTGGAAGAATTTACCTCGCATACATTCCAATGGGTGAAAAGCTAATAGCCAGCAGGCAGTCGGCGTGCCAGACGGTAGGAAGCTAATTACGGGTTAATTTCATTAAATTTTATTTTTATTGTAATAAAAAAAATTTTAAAAAAATTTCTAAAAAATATGTAAACCATTATTTTATTTTTGATAAGTTTTGAGATATGTGTATTTGGAAAGCTGAAATGAAAATTAATACGTCATCAAAAATTTAATGTAACACCAGAAAATAGTCGAAAGTGATTTTAGTGAAATGAATCAGAAAATTATCAGAAGTAATTTTAGTAAAATAAAAATATAATTCAATAATCTAAGATGGTGTGGATGAGTTGATATAATACGCTTCCTGCTTAACTATTAGAGAGGTATTGAATTCAAGCCTTAGAATTGCAGCTACTTTATGTTATCGGTAGTGTGTATGCCCTAGTACATTCGCTGCTTTTTATATATTAAATAATATACCACAATTGACACGTCTATATTTCACATTCATAATAAATAAATATTCAAGTTATTGATTAAATTATGAATGCAGTAGTTACATATATTATGAAATATACGATTTTTTGATTATTCACAGATAATTTATTATCAAGTTGTTAATAATAATGAGATAAATATCTCTAGTAAAAAAATGCTCATAACTGGCATATGACAATGAATTGAACATTTATTGAATCTCTAGGTTATCACAAGGTTTATTTTGAGAAAAAATCTCATTTTCTATGATATAATGATATCTAGATAAACAAGTGAGTTCTTAAAGACTTAAGGGTATTAAACAGTGACACATGATAATAACTGCACAAATAGTGTTAGATGTCAACAGTTATTATCTTAGTCATAATATATGAGTTTTTTTTATGACTCGAAGTCATTTGATTTGAGGTGTCAAGATTGTCCTTTCATAGGTAGCTATGAATGTGTTCTTACCTTGTACTGAGCTATTCACGTTTGGTAATCCGGCTCGTAGTCACCACAGTTAATTATGTAGTGAGACACGAGATTACCAATAATATGATTTGTTATCCTGTAGTATCAGAGCAAGATCCTAATGAAGTTGATATTTTGGTCATGATAAAATAAATTTTTGACCAGAAGAAATATGACTTATTCAATGTAAGATTAAATTATTAATTAGATTAATAATGATAAATCTTATTTTAATCAGAACACAAATTGATTAATAGGGTTTAACATGTTGTGACCCTAATTAATATCGGAATCATAACGAGAGGACTTAATATTATGATTTAGAGGTCAAATTAATAATTGAGATTTTATCAATAATTAAAAGGAGAATTCTGGAAAGATATTTAATGTATCTTGGTATACGAAAAATTTGGAAATAGTATATGATATAATATTAAATAGTTAATATTGTATTTCCATTCCGCTAAAATTATTGACCTTATAAGTCACTCAAATAAATGATTTGGCTAGTCCATATTTATGATGTGATTAGTAATTTAATTGAAAATTAAATTAGAAATGATTACTTATACTTTCTTAATTTTAACTATTTCTCTTATATATAATTTTAATTAAAGTATTAATTAAAATTATTATAATTTAATTAAATTATTAATTAAATAAATCACAATTGTATATTAAAGTAATTACCATTGTTAATAGAAGAGAATAATAATTCAATGATTAATAATAGTAGATAGAAAATGAACTATACAATTATTGCATCATTATTACATCATAAATCATATTAAAAAAACGGTCAACAAAATTTTTTTTCCACAACCAATGTATGCAACATTTAATTGTAAATGTTGATTTTTTTTTTGGTTAACAACCTCTTATGAGCAAGAATTAAGTTTTTGTCTCAAATTTTTCTTTCTCTCATATGATACGAGTATTGAAAAAAAATATTGAGAAAAAATTTCTAAAGTATTAGCAATTTATAAATTTGTAAGAAGAAAATATTTGTGATCATACATCTTATACTAGTAAAAGGGTTTTATCAACACGACTAAAGTTTTTAGTTTTTTTTGCTTGATTTGTGCACTTGGTGAACTCAGTTCTAAAAGTTTTGTCTAAATCTCTTCTTTTTTCATTTTGTTCTTAAAATTATGAGATGATTTTGATAAATGAATATTATCTATAAAATTTACAAATATGTTTTGTGAAAGTTATGGATAAATGTTTAAGGTTAACATGAAATATATATTTTTATATCATACAATATTTGATTGCATGTTTTGGTAAAATTAAAAATTTTTGAAATATCTAATTTTAACCGAGATCTAAAACTCCCATCAATCCAAATATATTTTCTACTTCCAATACTTTAAAACTCTTATGGAAATGTTTTGCCACCCTTCAAGGTCCTATCTGGCACGAGCAAGATTAGTTTCAGCTCATTGACATATAGACTGATGATACATGTAGTTTCACATAAAAAAAATTAAATGTAGTAATTTTTTTGGGAAGAAAAAATTTCATAATTTTATGCAATGACTTTTTTTTTTTCTATAAAGCTCCATTTTTTATTATAAAAATATTGACATTTTTATAAATAAAAAAACACATAACATTTTTACATTATGAGTATATGAGTAAAAATTGAATAAGAAAGTGTTGGTAACACTTCTCTCGTCAAATATATAATAGGGTCTGGACTATTGATTTTGCGGCTAAAATTGGTTGCTACCCTATACTTGAGGAAGAAGCCTGTCCATTTTTAGAAGATGTTTAAAATTGTAGTTGAACGTTTTAAAAGTAAATTTTAAATTTTTTTAATTTAGTTGATTGATTTTTTTTTAATTTTTTATAAGCTGCTTTTTTTAAGTATCTATTTGTTAAACAATAAAATAGGAGAATTGTTAATTCGATATTCAAAAAACACAATAACAATAGAAATGGAAAACCAATCTGATGTCTGTATAACACACAGTTTCCTTAACACAAATTTGCCTCTCATGCTAGTGTTTAGGATAACCGACGTTTATCTTCCAGGATATAACAGATTCCAAGCAGTTGTTGAACACATAACACCTACTTACAGCGAACTTTAACTTTTTACATTCCCTATCACTTGAGAAGAAGAAGGAAAAGAAAGAAAGAACACTTCAAAAACAATCAAAGTAATCTCTTCAACAACACTACAAAATTCAAGCCAAAACCATATATTTATAATAGATAGAGGAGATATGAAATTAATTGTGATTAATTTCCTTTAAAGGCTGCCAATAATGTCTTTATAACTCTCAAATAATGGTGAAATTAATCTTTGAAATATCAAAAATTGACATGCCAAAAGACATGAAACTCAAAAGTTTATTCTGAAACAGAATCCACATGGGTGTGTGGATCTGCCTTGCTTACCCTACAGGCACAACGACACGATCATGTGGATCCAAACAGCCGTGTAGATCCACACGGGCATGGTAGACTACCAGCCGTGTGGATCAACATCGGAGTGTTGCCAAATTTTTCCAGAAATAAAAAATAATTGGACTTGTTCAGGATCACGAGATTTTGGACCGACATTCGTGTACGTAAGTCGCGCATTGGTCCATCCCGGACCATGGATTTACACCCCCTGCGCCTGAGCTCGCAAGAAAGAGTCTTTCATTCTACTTTTCTTTTCCATGTAAGAATGTATTTTAATATATAAATATAAGTTCAACTTCAATTTTTAGTGATGTGGGACAAACTTTCACTTACTTTTCACATTTAAATCTCCTTATCAAGGAACTTGCTTTGAGCTTCAATTTCTATTCACACATTTTCCATTTTGAGCATATGAATACATTAATTCATAGTTTTCATGTCAAGAAACATATATCCAGGTCTTTCTCCCAAAACCGAGTTGTGAGATCCACCCAAATAATCCTCTCAAAATGGCTCATAATCACAATTTTTTCCAACACTATTTACCTGTTTCTATCTAAAAGCAGCTAAAAATAAATTTTTTTTCTAAAAAATATTTTTTTCCAAATGCAATATGCCAAACCGTCCTTTAAAGGATTGGAAGTTGCTCTTAATGCAGAGTTTCAAATAGTGGTGGAGCCATATTTCTCTTAAGAGAGTAATTAAGTTATGCTAAAAAAAATAAATTTAAATAAATTCTAATTAATTAATATATATATACTTAATAAATTAATAAATAAAATTTTGCCTTCGCGATGGCTAGTGGCTGTTAAGATTATCAAAAGCACGTATACACAGCCGTCCAATTATTTTGCAGATCCGAAATTTGGTAGACTTGTTCTATTTTTAGAGAGGGTAACCTTGCTTCGGATTTCCTATCGCTTTATGCCTACAAACTATAAGCCTTCATATTCTGCAGGAGCCTCCCTCTGGTGTTCTGCCTGAAGGGAATATTTTAAAAAAATTAAAACTTTCGATAAAAATATCTTCATCAAATAAAATGCACAGGAACCAATCAAACTTGATTGATACCGTTTTATATTATATACAAAATAACTAATTCACAAAAATTGTACATTTTAATATCAGAGATCGACACTCACATAAGATCTTATTAATTATTTTGGTTACACCAAAATTTCGAACTATTATCAAATTTGATTGAACGCTTTATACTCTACAAAATTAAGTAATTAGTAATTGAATAACCAAAATCAAAACTAACAAAGAAATTTTTTTTTTTTTTGCACTTAGTTTCTTTGATAATGTGATGATATTAATTTTTTCTTCCTTTGAGAAAGCCAAAAGGAAAATTATTTCTATCTCGGCAATAACATCTGCTTAGTGAGCCTCGCCTTTTATTTTTTTGTTTCTTTTTCTACAACAAAGAGACCAACAATGCTGAGAATTCCAAAAGCAAAATGCCCCTGCAAAACGTGGATTTCCTCATTCCAATTAACAATTTTATTTTGAATATAATTTGTTAATTAGGATAAATTATAATTCATTATCTTATTTTCATTTAAATAGAAAATAAATAAATGATTTCAATTTTATCTCTTAGATAATCTCCAATCAAGTTTTTCAATTTTAAATTTAATTCTAATTAAATTAGAATTTCTAAAATTAAAATAATTATCTAATAAAAATTTATTTTCCACATATTATTTAATTAACTTTGTTCCTCAAGGCCTAATATGCTAATTAACAAAATATATAATTGTACAATCAATTAAATAAGCTAGTCTAGGGATTATATGAGCACATATAATAGTGGTTACCAATAATTTAGAAGAAAGTACACCACATGCTCTATTATTTATGTAAAATATTTTTTTACACCCTTTTTATATTTTGAACTTTTATACTCTTTCTTAAAAATATATGATAATTTTACTTTTTTTTTTTACTTTAAATGGCAATATTATTGTAATTAAAATTCTATCTAATTAGATTGTCTTTACCACCACTTTTTATGGATTGGAAATTGAATTGAAATTAAAAAAAAAGACCTTAAATTAATATTTTTATTTTTCAAAACTAATTGTTAAGTTTAAGTTAAGATTCTCCCATATATGTTACATGTAAAATCCATATACTTATTACATATAAAATCCACATATACATTTCTATACACTTGTTGCATATATTTCACATATACATTTTATTTTGCTTTTAAAAAAAACTAAACATATATATATATACTATTCAAATTATTAAATATATACAAAAAATATATGCAAATTATATGGTATTTATATTTTATGTATGTATAATAATGTATATATATTTCTTTAATTTTAACTGATATTTTCATAACGAAAATCATATACTAGTATAAAAGGATGAAATAACAGTGGGAAATTAAGAATATATATGTTGCACATTAATGGGTGAAATGTAAATAATATACTAGTATGATTGGCGCAGTTAAGGATTCAATTATTAATATGATATATAGCAATAATTATGGAAATATGATTTTGATGAAAAGAAGTTGCAAAAATTTTGGAAACAAAATCTGCTGAAATAATGAGGTTAGAGTTGTATAAGGTAGAATTTTTTTTAATGAAGAGATTGAGAGTGATTGATGCAATTAAGAATTTTAATATTAATAGTAAAGTTACAAATTTTGTGGATGATAATATTTCTAAAAGAGTATTTTTGAGAAATATAATATACTGAGAAAAATTTTCGATAATTTTTAAATTTTGATGTAAAAATGTTATAGTATGTAGAAAAAGTACTAGTTATATCTAATTTTTAATAATTTACCTATAATTAAATAGACCAAATTATTATTCCAAATCTATGGCGAATTTGACACAAGTAACATCACAAGTATGTAAAATATCATAAATGTCAACTGCAAAATTTATTGTCATAACTAAAAACCAAACTAACAAAAATCCCAAAAGTATGAATGCTAACACACAAGTGCCTGGCTAAACAAAACACCATAATTTTACCGTGTGCAAATTAACAAAAATCCCAAAAGTATGAATGCTAACACACAAGTGCCTGGCTAAACAAAACACCATAATTTTACCGTGTGCAAATTGCAATGACCTTAATTTTAGGCATGTTCAATGGACTAACTTTATATATATACATATATATATATATATATATATATATTAAATACTATATAATTTAAATATTATGGCATAAGTACGTATGTACAACATAAAATAGTAAAAGATCAAGTTATTAAAATAGTAAATTGATGTGGATTATAAATAATAAAGCTTATTATAGCAAATTCTTGGTGAAATGTTATATGTGAAATATATGTATAGTATATGTAGGTTATATCTAATCTTCTAAATTATCAATTTTAAATATACAATTATTTTATATTCATAAATTTCAAATTTTCATTCCTATTCTACTATGTTATATATTTATTATATGTTTATTTTATTTATATTATTAATGGGATTAAAAATTTAAAAAAAATATCATAGTATTTACATAAGATGTAACTCGGCAAACATCATATATCAGGTGTATGTAAGGTTGATTATTTTTTTTTAACAATATATTAATTATAAAAATCCTAAAATTATTATTTTTTAAAATAACACTCCATTTATTAAACATATTATCTTAATTTATATATATTGGTTATATAAAAGTTATATATACACTATATGCATACATAAATTAATATTTTACAATTTCAAAAATCAGAATTGTTAAAAAGCCACAAATCTTGTATTTTTTCATTATATTCAAGTTTGAAATAAAAAAAAATGACAAAGTATATGTGAATTATAGGAAAGTTATATTATATGCAGTATAAGTTATACTTATTATTATTATTATTATCTCATCATTTTTTCCTAATATATACACCAATTCCAGGATTTCAAATGACTAAAATTTCTACTAACAGAAACAAAATCACCTAATCTAGATAATCACAAAAAAAAAAAAATGTTTATGTTTCATGACCACAGTTCAAGAGAGGGTAAAGTATCATATATGCTAGAACTTTGTCTCAAAATTCAGTTCTCCAGACAAGAAAAACTAAGAGAATTGATAATGTAATTACAATCTTTCAATATGTAGAGATAAAAGAATAGAAATTCGAGAAAGCAAGAGGATAAAAAGAGATCGCATTGGAGGAGAAAAGAGGACCATGAATTAATTAACAGGCACTGCCGTTCCGGCACTGTCTCCGGCCACCACTGCCACCATTACTACCACCACAAGCACCGTCAACAAGAAAAACATGTCAATGCACCAAATTCAGAATCAGAAGCACCAAAAACAGTAATCAAATAGAACAATCGGAATCGCAAAAAATTTTAAAAAAAAAACGAGAAGACGAAGGCGAAATCCAACCACAAACCGCGGAATTCAACCACAGCCACAACCAAAAACAAACACGATTACATAATCTACGCCAGGACGAAATCGAAAAGCATCGTCGAAGAAATCAAAATCAGAGGCTGAGATTGTGATTGTGATTTTTGGCATCGACGAGTAATCCAATCACGATTACACAACCCTTATTCTCTTTATCCATCCATACTCTGCAACAAACAACAAGAAATCATCTCTCTTGGTTGACATCGCTAGAAAGTACGATTAGACTGCAAAATACCGATTTTATCCTTCGAAAATTGGAGGATTCCGGCCGGTAACTGCAATGTAGGTGAGGCATCATGTTCGACGAGCTTATCAAGAGCAGGCCGATCGGCTTCGCCAAAATCCAGACGAATCGAGTATAGAATGGATGAGGAATTTGGTTGAAGAAAGGACCAAAGGCTTTCTGTTTCTCTCCACCATTGAAGGCCAAACCTGTGCGAGATTCAAATCTTTTCTGAGAGGAAATAAGAGCCCTAGAAGCATGATTAGTGATAAAATTCTTTATTAATTTAAAAAGGGCTTCATTAGTGTCAATACGTTTAACTGACCTGCTAGTTTAGGTATTTCTCATATCCCTATTCCACCAAACAATTGAAAACTCTATAATTGTATGCTTTTAAAATTAATAAAAATTTTAACTATAGCATATTAATTTCTTTCCTTAATAATTTTTTTTTACAATATCGATAATTAAAATGATATTTTAACTGTTCTATCAATTTAATTATATATTATATATTGATACTTGTTAATTTTTTTTAATGATTATATTTCAACAATTTTATTATAAAAATTAATTTATAATTATTGTTGACACACTCTAACTAAAGAATTTAATAATCAAGTTCTAAAAATACAAATTATATATTGTTAAATCATAATTATCAATATTTATAAATACACCCACCAAATTATAGAAAATATAGACTTTTAATTAAATTTCACTCATTAATAACTCAAATAAAATAATATTTATAAATATTAAATTATAATTTAATTTACTATTAAGATTAAAGTTAAATCAATGTATGCGAAATTTAATAAATCTGATAGTTATTTAAAATTATTAAATTTCATTTTTTCAATCCAGTTCTATATAGGCAAACTATATAAATAAATTTATACATGATCAAAATAAATCATTTAACGAATTTACTAGAATCAAAATATAAATAAAGTGTTTAACTTTATTTATCGACTATCAACATTATTATTTAATTATAAAATAATTTATATTTATTTTAAAAATTACATAAATACATATAATATATCTCAATAATTCTATTATTAGAAAATAAAAATATAAGAAATATATAATATGCTTTGAAGAGCATATAATCTCAAAACTCCCCTGGCTCCATGGTGATTTCGTCAGGACCTCTTATAAGTCGGAATTTTATTTGTTTTTGTAAACTTACAGCCCACCTTTTATGTAACAAAAAAAAAAAAATCAATTGAGTTCTGTAAGAAAATAAAACGAAATCCATTGAGTTGAACTCAAAGAGTTTATATTTCTCCTTTTTTTTTTCTTTTTTTTTTAATAAGTTTGAATAGTAAAAAAAAATGAATTATTTCATCCCATTGCACGAATTGATGAGAAATTGCAGAAGTAGACTTTTAATTAGTCTTCACTTACCAACCATATCTCTGCAAAACCATTACAATCCGATTGGTTCAAGTATTGATTAAGTTATAGAATTAATATTAATGCTAAGATTAATTAAACTATGGAATTAGTTAAGTTAGCTATGGTTTGGAAAAAAAATATTTAATCATAGTATTAACTAATTTAAATTTTTAATCCCACATTTGGTGGAAGGTTTAAATATAGTAGAATAATTAAATTACTTAAATAAATATATTGTCTTATATTTAAAAACTGCTGAATTTTTATTTTATTTTTTATCATTATCAATATGTATTTTCAATCTTCTTTATACTGATTTTGTGTTTGGATTTCAGTCACCTTTTTACTATACGTTTATATATATATATATATATATTATTGACTAGTATTAATAATTTTTTTTAATTTTGGCATACTCCTTATGTGTTTTTGTTCGAATTATCATTAATTTGGGTATTTTAATGTGTGTTTTTACTTTTGGCTCTCTAAAATTTATTTGGCTGCTATTCCAAAATTTATTTGCAATCTTGCTTTATTTTTTGGATATTAACAATTACAAAATATTGCTCTTATAATAAATACTCGAATTTTTATAAATTAACTAAGTTGATTAAGGGTAGTTTAGGGATTAACAATCCTACTAGATAAAGATTAGTAAAAACAGAGGGGAGGTGAGTTTTAACCTTTTTTTTTATTACATGGGATAACTAATTCCACGAGATTATTAAGTCAAACTTTATTTTTTGAACCAAACAACTGATTATTGATTAATCATTCGACTTATTACAATTATACACATAATGTATAACACGTGAATTTCAAAATACTGAGTACAATTTTTATAAATTATTTGATAAATTACAATTTTTTAATAGTTTAATAATTAATTTATTTTAACCATTATACCTAATGAATTAAATTTTTAAATTTTATATGCATAATACAATACAATTTACTTTTATATAAAATATAATTAACAACCATTAGTATTATATCATACTATATATAAAAGTATGAATATGGGGACATACAAATTTGTCAAAAAGCCAAAATTTGCATATAATTAATTTATTGCAATCGATATTCCAAATAAGACAACAAAAAATTATATAAAAATCAAATCATGATTAATAACGAGTCTAATATTTAAAAATCATATGCAATGCACGTTACTAAAAAACTAGTATATATATAAGTAAAAATAGGGAGTGAACAAACAAATTTACAAAAAATCCAATATGAGTGTATTAGTTAATTGAGTAAATTTTATTATTTAATAATTTAATTTATTAGTAAATATTATTTGTAATTCATTAATTAGAAGTCTAATTTTATGACAACTAAATAACTATATTTTATATATTGTAGATTTCTCTTTTGATTAAAATTTCATCTATTTTTTAAAAGAAATTTTAGCTTTACTTTTGAAAATTATTTAGAAATAAATATATTTAACATTTAAATTTGATATATTAATAACCTAAAATAAAAATTAATATAATGAAATAGTAAAATTTGTTTTGGATTGAAAGAATCAAGCCTTTTATTTAACTAAATAATTAAATTAAATTATTTTATTAATTTCATTAGCTATTAAATTAATTAACTAAAATATTAATAAGTAACAAAATGAATAAATAACTTAATAAGTAATAAAAAGTAATTAAAAAATTGTATTTTAAGTAATAAACATGCAATAAAAAATCAAGTTCAAAATAATATACAATCAAAATGTAAATATTGAATTTATAAATGATAAACATATAATTAATAATTAAGTTCAAAACGATAAATAATTAAGTTGTAATTGATAAACCTATAAATATATCAATATAATTCACCATACATAATTTATTATTATTAAAACTGTAAAGTATTTAGTAACTCTATTTTATATATGATTCTTAATAATAGACTGATTAGTGATTTGATATAAAAAGGCACTTCTATAATTATCTATAAATAAAATATCACAATAAGATGAAACAAATTAATAAAAAAATATAAAAAAATTAAATAATAATTAATGATGAATCGAATATCTAATAATCAAGTTCATGACACGTAGTTGAAAACCAATATATATATATTGGGAATGGTAGAGAATGAGAAACAATGAAATTTTATTGATTGAAAGGACAAACTCTGTGCAGATGGAACAAAGGTTTTATATAGGCATGTTCTCAATCCACTAACCTATTTAATCATATTGCAATTACATACATCAATTTACTACTAACAGTAACCACTAACAATAAGCATTAATTCACTATTAATAAAAAACCACTAATTGAAATACTCTGCAACTATAGATTTACATTAAATTGGTTCATTAACATAATATTAAAAAATAACATTAATTAAAAGATATATGTTTTAATTTTTGAATCATTTTCCAACTATATATGGGATTGTAAATTGATAAAAAATAGATTATTTTTTTCTATATAATGATATACAAATAACATATTTTTATCCATACCTTCAAATAAAAGATCATATGATTATATAATAATCTGGTTCTCTACATTTTTATACTTATTTTTTTGGCATTTTGGAGTTTTGTCATATTTTTTTAATTTTTTCTATCAACTTGGATAGTTTCGAATTTTTATACTATATATATATATATTTTGTGAAGGACAGTAGATAATCTACTGATTGGACAATTGACTTTTTTCAGTAGAAACGTTTTCCTTCCCAATAAGCTCATCGAACTGGATAATCATTGAACGGAGAAATGCATCCCGCTTCACTCTTGGCAACTGATACAGTATGTAAAAGGTAACATCTTTCAATTCAGCAATAGGAATGTTTCCTCCTTTTTCTTCATATGTTCTGCTCCTGTTAGTGGGTTACGCTTCATCATCAACTGCTGATATGTCAGAGTCTTCTTACCCATTATACGATCGTGAAATGATATTTTTTCCTTAGGTTGATCGCCATCTTCTGAGTAACGTTGCATGTTTCAAAGTTTAGATTATACGGGTGTAAATAGAAGAAATTATGGGCGTCTTGGTACAAGTTTTTTTCATTAGCTGTTTATATGGATGATATATGTTGGGGTAGGTTCATTGGTGTCACAAAATCTTGCAGGTTAAGTATCTCAAAACTATCATTTAACAGGATCTGGGCATTTAATATATGCTGATGTGGTGAGCAGCTCGGTGAAGAAAATATCGAGAACCGAATACGATCAGCCAAATAGGATAGCGTGTAGTCAGAACATGCAAATATAATCATTGGAAACGGTAGAATAGGCTGCAGTGATTAGACTGTGTCAGTCGTCATTAATATTTGTTTGTTTACGTCACGGAGGTGCATATACATGCAATGGTTATGTGCACTTATCACAAATCATGGTATGTAATAAATTTGCAGTGTAACTAATATAATTTATATTATAATTATTAGATTATTAATTTTTATTTTTAATCATTAATTATCTATAAATAAAATTAAAAATTGATGATTCAATAATTTTAAAATATTTTGCAGTACATCACATAACATAATTTATGGATGAATAAATATAATTTTCAATTTTGGGCTATGCAACACTCTTTGTGCTTGCGAAGAATTGTCATTGAAAAAATTGATTTTATACAAATAGCATTTTCTAAAAAAATTAAAATTGCAAAAATGAAAACAACAAATAACAAATAAATAACAAAAATTTTTATAAAAAAAAAAACATGTTTGGGTGGCTGGGTTTTTGCTTGACAATGGAGGTAAAATTTGATTTTGAATTATTTGAGCGTACGGAGAGTAAATAGAGTTTGCTACTAAAATTACTAGTCATAATAGTAATTTTGGGTAGCTTACACAGGCTAGAGGAAAAAAATCGCTAATTTACCTGCCGTGCTATTTTAAATAGTAATTTATGGTCATAACTTGCTGGTCTAACCAATGATTTACAGTTAGAAACTGGTCCATCCAAAGTCGCTACTCTAATTAGTGATTTTATGGTACCTACATACCAACCCATCTTACATGGACTAAAATGACACATATAAAAAAATTTATTTACATGCACCACTATTTTATAAGTATATATATGTTTTTAACTTACTTAGATAAAAAACCTATTAACTTGTTGATTCACATTACATTTTGTACGTAGTATTTAATGTGTTGATGTCAATAAATCTCTAGAAAACTAATTTTCACACATGGTCATACATTTGATTATTATGATTGTAGATATTGATGAAACAAAAAAGTGGAATGTTACTGCAATCTCATTAAATATTTAAAATTATAA
>CATIWF010190030.1:0-24801 GCA_949630135.1 Balakata baccata
TTGTCTACTTTAATTTAACTATGCTAAATTTCCTTTATTTCAAATGTAATCATTTATTTAATTTCATTTTCAATATCTTGTGTCCTTATTTAAATTATAGCTAGACACGTACGACTTGGTCCTATTGCGATAAACCGACCCGTATCAAGTCTATCTCGTGAATACGTTCATGCCAAAATTCCTACGTATGCATGTGTTTCATGTGAATGACATATATATATAATGAATATGTCCAAATATAATGCATGTGAGAAAGTCGAGGATGTTACATATTGGGTACTAAATAACTAACAGCTGTCTCAAAAAACTGAATCAAATACCCCCTAAGTATTTTACATTCTCAATTTAAAATACTAAATTAATCAAATCAGATAGTGATGTATATGCAAATAGTAATATATATGCAGATTCTATTCAAATCAATCACATAATTAGATACATATCATTATATAATTTGATTAGTCTATAAATAACATAATATAAGGAATATTGGTAAGAATTCCTCCTCAATTTTAACCCTTCACTGCCACCGGAAATCTTACAAATGATATTTAACACAATCTCGCAACATATCATAAGTGAATATTTAACTGAAGTTAAATATTCTTATGTGAAGAAATTTCTTTTAAGCCCGAGTTTAATATAATCAAGTCTAACATCATTATACCATAATATAATTTAAATTTCACTCAAAAGTTGTTCATGAAATTGCTCCTACATATCCTTCTTCAAACGGTTCTGTATATTGATTAATTGCCAGTGGCAAAGCCATTCGAGCATATCAGGAAAAAACACCTTAAATAAAAAGGTGAATGCAGCAGATGATGGAACTGTCAAGTATTTATCGCCACGGCAAGCACTATCCACAACTGCCTTAGCGAACTCTTGAGTTGATTCCATTTGGGGAGATTGCAATCCAAACTGATCAAACAGTCATTCAAAATCAATCCCAAAAACAAATTTCTTGTATTTAAATAAGAATATTTGGGGTTTGCAAGAGATAGAAACCTCTGATAGAAAATCAGTTGTAGTAATTTCTGACTCAATCAACCCAGGAGTTACTATTGTTATTCCAATTTGTGATCCAAATTCAGCCCTTAATGTCTCGTAAAAGCTCACCACTGCTGCCTTACTTGCCTGAATATCCGTTGCACATAATCAAATATATAACACAAATAATTAACATGCATCTATATAATTGATCAAAATATTAATTATGTACATTGTAGAAGCTCATTTTTGGCGTTGGCACCCAAGCAGCAGCCGATGCAATGCCCACAATTTTGCCTTTGTTCTTCTTTAGATGAGGAACAGCAAAACGAGTGCAATTTACAGAACCCCAGAAATTCACATCCTGTTTATCACAATTAAAATTCCGCTGGGAATGAGTTTGATCTAACTCTTTCCAAAATTAGTTCAAAGAAGAAGAATTATCCAAATCATTATAAATATAATGTATTTTAGTTAACAGCCAATGTTGGATTCTAACAAGAAGTACCATAGAACATATATATTTTTCTCCTTTACAAATTCTTTGAATAATTCATAATTTGATCAATTCAAGAGTGAGTGCATAATAAAATTAATTGCCATCCATTTAAATCTAGATGAAAAAATACATGGGTTTATATTATTCTTATATATTTACCATAATGGAAACAGAATTCTCGTAATTGCAATCTTCAAACAGAAGAGGTCGAGCAATCCCAGCATTATTAACCAGACAATCCACTGTTCCACACGATTTAATCAGTTAAACTCACAATAATAATTAAATTATTATTACATCAGGAACACATTTATAATTAGTTGAAATCAAAATTAAAAAAGTAATACTAATTGTAAAAAAATACAGAAATAAGACAATAGTAAAGGAACAAAAACGAAAAAAAAGGCGAATAGTAGCAAGTACTAATTACTAAGACTTCACTTTGTATTATCCCTTGAAAGAAAAAGGTGAAAACTCACGTTGACCAAAATGATCGACAGCTTCATCAACAAATCTCTTGCAGTCTTGAAACCTGGAAACATCAGCCCTGACCACAACAACATCAGGGGAACCAAGCCTCTCAGCTTTCATTGCAACCGCGCGAAGACGGTCTTCTCTTCTGGCAGCAAGGCCTAAACGAGCTCCTCTCTTTGCATATTCATAAGCCAGATGCTTCAATTTCCCAACAAGCAGCCACTATGCTATTAGCTACTTTCAACACGTTGTCTTACTAATTAAATACAAAGTTAAATGGGATTTGATTACAGACCTCGCCGATGCCAGAAGATGCTCCAGTAATTAGTACAACTTTGCCAGCCACATTTTCTCTGTATATATTTGCTTTAATTCGCCTCAGTAACTTGAAGATATGATACGAAGGTAATAATAGAGGCAGTGTGATGAGCGTTGTAAGAGCTACCACTGTGTTCATGTTCATCCATTTATAAAGCCGGTCCATAGTTTCTCCTGACAAAAAATGTAACCAAGTTTGTAGCAACTACTGCTCTACGATTCTGAGCTGCGGATAACTTTGATTTATAACTTTTATTATAATTTAAATTAGTGGCTGTTTTTTAATAAACTTAATTTACAGCTAAAAGGATTAGATAGAGCATTGACAAAGTCTAAGAAAGAAAAAATATTGTTTAAATACTGAAAGAAAAATGCAGAGGGAAAACAGACGAAATAATAATAATAATAATAAAAAGACAAACTAGATAGAAAAAGTGGTCCAAATTCAATTCTCGAATTTCAAATCATATCCTTTATAGTTATAATTTCTGCCGATCTAATTGAAATGATTGGGTCAACTTTTAATAAAAAAAAATTAATTTGTGTTTATTCAAAGCAAAATTAGACTTTTCTGTATAGTTAAAATTTTTTTTTAGATAAATCGAATCTAGAAGACCAATCCAATCATTTTATATATTTAATTATTTTAGTTTTATTTTTATATCAATTAATAAAAATAAAACAATTAAATACATATTATTATATGATTAAATTAGCACGATGACATAATAAATTTAATCTATCTAAAAATTTATCGAAAGAAAGTTGATTCCTTTTAGTTTCAATTGGATTTCTTTGTGCATCAGGCGCACGAAATCTATTCATTTAAAAAAAAAAATTCTGAAAAAAAAATATGACTTTTAATAAATTAAACCTAGTGTATTGATAAACTATATTAGGTAACTTACTACCTAAATTAATATTAGATAACATACAATATAATAGATGACAGCTAGATTAAAGTTACACATTTACTTTTTTCAAGTTTTTTTATTTATTGGATTATTTTGGTTTTTTTTATCCTCTATATTTTATTTTTCAACAAAAGTAAAAATGTCATAGTTTATATATATAAAAAAAAATCCCACCAAAACTTTCCATTTCTAATTATTTTTCCACACTTTTTCATATTATTTTTCCTCAAACCAAAAATTTCAAAATTTAATTAAAATTGCTGAAACATATCACTCTTTTTTTATTCCACCTTTTCGGCAACTACATACAATTTTTTTTTTTTTTTCATTTTCTTTTACTTTCTCAACAACTAATTAAACAATGCTAAAAAAAATTAGAAATCTATACATTCAACCAGAAAACTACCATGAACACTGAAATAAAAAATACTATCATTTAAAAAAATCGAAGAGCAAGATTAAACAAAACAAAAGGAAAAATTTCCAATTTTTACAAAAAAAAAAAATCTAATTTTGAATTTTAACCACAAAAAAGAAAAAAAAAGACTTTCTCTTTGAATTTTTTCGGATTTGTTTTCTTTTTCAACTTTTTGAAACCTCCCCATGATGTGGTTATGCTCAAAATCGACTTTTTCTTTCAAAACAAACCAAACCCATTTATAATTATTTTGGCCTTCAATTTCTTGGCTCTCTTTTCCTTCTAGCACTTGTAGGGCTGGCGTTGCAGATGATTTCGACGAGAACTTCAAGTCCATAATCTGATATAACAGTTTCTTCATGTTACCCATAGTGCTGCAGTGATAAATTCCACTGGCAAAGAAGAAGTAGACAAGGGCCTTGCAAAAGGCAATGAATGAAGTTAAACAAGACGGTTTTTTTTTCAAAAAAAAAAAAAAAAAAATCTGCATTGTTGAATATAACTTTTCTTATTATTTGATTTTGGCAGTGAGTTTTAAGAAAATTGGCTGTCTGGTTTGAGAAAGTAAAGAAACGTGTAAGAAAGTTCAACTTTCAATATGGAAGTAAGATTTAGACCCGTTTAGGATTCAGTTTCATAAAAACGTTTTTTGAAAAAAAAATTATACTTTTACTTTTTTTTTTTTAGTTTTGAAAATTGTTTTCTGTAAAACAGGTAAATAAATATTTTATTTTTTCAAAAAACATGTTTAGAAAAAACAATTTATAAAAAATTAAAAAAATTAATCAATTAATTAAAAAAAATTTAAAATTTGCTTAATATTTAACAACAATTTCAAACACTCCCTTAATGTCTCTAGAAATTTGAAAGAATATGAGGTTGTAATTGGGAAGGATATTATCTTGTTTCTTCTGTAAAAAATTCATGTCATTTTTTTAAAAAAAAAAATTTCACATCATTTTTTTAATTATTTATTATGTTAATTGGTCTGAAATTTGAGAGATTAGAGAGATGAAAGTAGAGATAAAGAGGGATCCAGTTAAAATGAGAGAGATTGTAATGAAAAAATTTAAAAACATTTACAGTCTGTTTGGAATTCATTTGCAATTCTAGAAATTGCAGGCTTGGAACAAATAAATTACTTATTATAATTTTTGGAATTGATTTCTTATAATTGGTTTATAACTAAAACAAATTCTAGTAAAATAGGTGGAATTTGTAAAAAAATTCCATAAATGAGTCAAATAAATTTTATTGATAAAAAAGTTTTTATTAACTTAAAATTAATTTAACTTTTATTTTCTTCTATTTTTTCATTTCACAAACACAATCTAACTCCTTTCTCTTTTTCTATCTTCATCTTTTTCCATCTTCACTTTTCAAGAGCAATTGAACTCTAGGAGTCTTGTTATGTAAATTTTATTAAATTTATATAATATTATAAATAATTATTATTATAACTATAATTATGTTTGAGATTTTTTTTAAATATTGCAAGCATATGTCTATACAAAACTAGTTTATTTTTATATATATTAACCAAGTGTATATATTTATGCATATTTATTTCTATATAGATCTACATTTTTTTAAGTTATTACAAAGGTAATTTAAGAAAATATGTAAATGAATATCAAATTCTAGATTTGTTTCAAACACAATTAAATAGGATTAAATTGAATTTCATATTTTAAGTTATATCATTCCAAACATGAGAATTTATTTACAAATGAATTTCAAGCTCTTTATTCATTTATTCCAGATGCAGGGTTAATGATAATATGATATTCATATTATAAGTTAACATGTTAAAATTAGTTCACCACTTTAACAAATTTCAAGTTACTCAATCTAATAGTAAATATTAAAAATAGTTGATCCAAGTTAAAAAATTACAGATTTATTAATACACCAGGGTGTATTATTAGAGAATAACTCAAAAAAATATTATACCATAAACCGATGATGACACATATAATTAATTATAAGAAAAGGTAAAGAAAAAGGGGGAAAATACGATGAAGTTTGAGTCTAGATTTAAATAAACAATTAAGAAGCAAAATCAATCAAGAAAAAGAAAATATGAGAACGAAATAATAGTATAGTGGACTAGCAGAACATGAAAATGGAATAACCGATATAAATTTAAAGGCGAATTAACTGTAAAGAATTTGAATCCTCAAAGTCGTAGATGTAGATGTAGATGTAGATAGCCTTCCTTTTTTTTTTATTTTTATCAAGCATCTACTTTTTAATTTCAACTAAATAATACATATATTTATTTATTTTTTTCCAAGGGAATATATGCATGTGGACATTAAACTTTAAAGAGAGGCTTGAGCCTCCAAGGCTTCCTTTCCTTGTCCCTGAAGATAAATTCATTTTTATTTTTATATGCAAAGATTGATTTTTATATTAATATTTAAATTTTGAGACATATTAATATGTAAATTTTGATATCCTCTGTCAGTCTGGAAGGGAGTGCTTTTACCCCTTTGGTGCGAATAGAGTAAAAAGTTAATAAGATTTATAATAACTTTAACAATTATCTATATTTTAGTTGACTTTTAGAAAAAAATTAAATACAGATGTATTTATCTGTTGAATTTTACATAATATTATTAGAGTCATAATTAGTAAACAGTATAATTTACTATTTTCATACTCAAAATAACTTCCTGCTATATTATACTCCCACAAAGATTAAAGGTGAAAAAAATATATATTAAAAGTTCCAATTCAAGTAAAACTAAAAAATTAATAAAATTTATAATAACTTAGACAATATTCTATCTTTAAGGTACCTGTTGAAAAAAATTAGATCCAAATTCATTTATCTATACAAATAGATTGATTTGCAGCATTTCAGAAATTAAGAGAGAAAAAAGCAGGGCACTGATGTGGAGCATTTCAGAATTTAAGAGAAAAAAGCATGGCATTCCATTTTTACAGGCTAATTCAGAAACTGATATCACAAACATATTCGGTCTCAACTCAACAACATTTTATTTAAGCTTTTATAGATAGCAGCTGCAGCATCTACTAGCCTTGTTCAATTTCATTCTCTCTTGATCTCTGCGGTCTGCATAGTTTCCGGGTAGAGGACGTTCTTAGCTCCAGTGAAATCGAGAATTTTCTTGCTAGGCGCTTCCATGGCGGATTCCTCAGTTCTCGAAAGATAGAAGAATCGATAACTCCATTCCAGCACGTCAGGAGCAAACACCTTCCATATCCACGTCACCCTGAACCACGATGGCTCTATCAGGTATTTATCTCCTCTGCAAGCACTCCTCACTATAGCTTTTGCGCAGCCACCTACTGTTTCAACTGGAATTGTACTCAATGCTACCTGCTCAAACAGTTAATAATTAAACCAATCAATTAACGCAGAAATTGAATAATATTAATTAGCAATTATATAGTGATTAAGAGCTTACATCCCTTAAGTCTTGATCCACATCTATTCTCCCTTCTGGTAATAAGAATTTGCCTTGGGTCAATTCAGACTCTATGAACCCAGGTGTCACTATTAATACATGAACATCGGAGCCTATTTCAACCCGTAGTGTCTCGAAAAAAATCACCATAGCAGCTTTGCTTGCCTGATGATCAAGAAGTTCAATTACATATTGTTAAAGATGAAATTAAATTAAAGTAGTAGACATGAAATTCGGGAATTTTCATAATTACATTGTAGATGTTCAATCTTGGCTGTGGCAGCCATGCAGCAGAGGAGGCAAGAGCTATAATCTTGCCTCTACTCTCTCGCAGATATGGAATTGCAAAACGGGTTGCATAAACTGAACCCCAGAAGTTGGTGTCCTGCATATAATTAGTACTTATACATATGTGATGATGATCTCCATTAAAAAGCTAATTAAAGGAGCTTGATTAGCACATAAAGTTAAATCTCGAATTAGTACTACCATTACAGTACTAAAACTGGTGATATCAGGTATATCTTCAAGCATGGAGACTGCACTTATACCAGCATTATTAACAAGATGATCCACTGCAACCCGAAATAAAGACAAAAATTAGCTATATGTATAAATTGGGAAATGGAAAATTATTTAATCGATCTCCTGCGAAGGAAGGAAAAGGAAAAGAAAAAGAAAAACACTTACACCGCCCAAAATGACCTATAGTTTCGTGAACCATTCGATTGCAATCTTCAGCCTTTTGCACATCAGCAACAATCATAACAACATCAGGAGAGCCCAGCTCTTCCGCTTTATGTACAACTTCTCTCAGTGCTTTCTCTCTGCGTGCTACCAGGGCTAAGCAGGCTCCTCTTTTTGCATACTGATATGCCAAATGCTTTGGAAAGAAAAAAATTAGTAATAAAATCTAATTGAAAGCATAATCAATAAATGTGGGTAAGCGAAATAATTTAGAACATAACAATTTGTGATAAAAAAATCCAATTGAAAACATAATAAACTATTATGGGTATGCGAAACAATTAATTACCTCTCCAGTACCTGAAGAAGCACCGGTTATAAGGACGACCTTCCCAGAAACATCCTCACTGAAAATGGTGTAGAAAAGGTAGAGGAAAGACTTGAAAAAAAGATAAGGTGGCAAGAAAAAGCATAGGGAGAAGAAGCTGAAAGGAGGAGCTACTAAGTTGAGGAAACTGTGTATGAAATCCATGTTTATTCAGTTTGTCTCACAAGATGAACAAAGAAAAAAATTATAACTTAAAAATTATCAGAAATTTCATATATAACCGATCAAAGGGAAAGTAGTAGAAGTTGGATGAGAGGAGGAGAAGGGTGGTGTTGCCCCGTTGGCACCTTTGCATGGCTTTTACAATATGACACGTACTTCGCCCCCCCACCGTCCCCCATATCCATCCATGTCGTTCCACGGCTGTCATTTATCCTTGCAATTGCGGCTTTCCCAATTAAGATCATAATGCTTTATTTCAAAAATAAAATAAAATTTAAAATGAGCCCCTTTTTAGAAATAAAGCAGTGAGAAACAAGCTTATAAATTTCTGGAAGCAAGCAACAAGAGTTAGTAATTCAACAACTTTAGCTTTAAAAGATTAATGGGTGTGATATTATACTATGTAAACATTAATTTGTACATTGTAGAAGCTCATTTTTGGCATTGGCATCCAAACAGCAGCCACTGCAATATGCGCACAATTTTATCATAATATGTAAAACTTATGCTTTAAGATTTACATATTTTCATCATAAAGGTTTCAGCATTTACATATCAGAATTTAAAAGATAATAATAAAAGCAGTACTGCACTCCATTTTTACATTTTAATTCATAAACTGACAACACAAACGAAATTGGGTCTCAATTACACTTTTTAAGCTTCTATAGCAGCTGCAGCAGCTGGCCCTTCATCAATTAATTTCATTCTCTCTTGATCTCTGTGGTCTGGATAGTTTCAGGGAAGAGGATGTCCTTAGCTCCAGTGAAATCAAGAATTTTCTTGCTCGGATCTTCTATGGCGGGTTCCTCAGCTCTCGGAAGAAAGAAGAACCGATAACTCCATTCCATCACATCAGGAGCAAACACCTTCCATATCCACGTCGCCCTGACCCACGATGGCTCTGTCAGGTATTTATCTCCTCTGCAAGCACTCCTCACTATAGCTTTTGCGCATCCACTTGCTCTTTCAACTGGGATAATACTCAATTCTACCTACTCAAACAGTCAATTATTATACCAATCAAGGCTGATATAGCAGCGCATATACACACACAGGCAAAGAAATTTGAATAATATTAGTAATTATATGGTGATAAAGAGCTTACATCCCTCAAGTTTTGATCCACCGCCATTCTCCCTTCAGGTAATAAGAATTTGCCCCGAGTCCTTCCAGACTCTATGTACCCAGGTGTCACATCACATCTGAGCCTATTTCAACTTAATGTCTCGAAAAAATATCATCATAGCCGCTTTGCTTGCCTGATTAACAAGTTCAATTATATGGTTATATATTAAATTAGGAAACCAAAATTCAACAGCTCTGAGTCGCAATTACATTGTAGATGTTGAATCTCGGATATGGGAGCCAACAAGCAGAGGTGAAAACAGCTCTGATCTTGCCTCTACTCTTTCGCAGATATGGAATTGCAAAACGGGTTGTATAAACAGAACCCCGGAAGTTGTTGTCCTGCACATAATTAATAAGCGTGATGAATATAATCTCCATTAAAAGGATAATCAAAGCAGCTTAAGTACTTGAAGTTGAATCTCGATTTAGCACTACAGTCCTAAAACTGGTGATATCAGGTATATCTTCGAGCATGGCGACTGCACTTATACCAGCATTATTAACAAGATGATCCACTACATCCAAAATAAAAATAAAAATTAATTAATTATATGTATAAGTTGGGAAATGGGGATCTCCTGGGAAAAAAACACTTACATCTCCCAAAATGGCTGATATTTTCCTCAATCATTCGATTGCAATCATCAGCCTTTTGTACATCAGCAACAATCACAAGAACATCAGGAGAGCCCAACTGTTCTGCTCTATATGCAACTTCTGTCAGTGCTTTCTCTCCGCGTGCTACCAGGGTTAAGCAGGCTCCTCTTCTTGCATACTGATATGCCAAATGCTTTGGAAAAATGAAATTCAGAATTTCAAATTATTATGATTGTTTCTAATAAAATCTAAATGAAAATATAATCAATTAGTATAGGTAAGTGAAATAATTAATTACCTCTCCGATATCCGAAGAAGCACCAGTTATAAGGACGACCTTCCCAGAAACATCCTCGCTGAAAAAGGTGAAGAAAATGAAGAGGAAAGACTTGAAAAGAAGATAAGGTGGCAAGAAAAGGCAGAGGGAGAAGAAGCTGAAAGGAGGAGCTACCAAGTTGAGGAAACTGTGTATGAGATCCATGTTTATTTAGTTTCTCTCACAAGATCAACAATGAAATTTAAAACTAAAACTTAAAAATTATAAAAAAATTTATATCTAATTGATCAAAGGAAAAGTATAGAAGTTGGATGAGAGGAGGAGGAGGGTGGTGTCGCCGCGTGTTGGCACCTTTGCATGGCTTTATAGTATGACACGTAACTCCCCCCATATCCATGTCGTTCCACAGTTGTCATTTATCCTTGCGGCCGTTTCCCCACTTAAGTTGATAATGCCTTAATTAGAAAATCAAATTCATATTAATCTTTATCCTTGCGGCCGTTTCACCAAAGCAAAGAAGGGGTCCTGCTTCATACTATTGCGATCCCTCTTTTATCAATCTTTCAAGATTCTCTCGCCTAAGCGTTTGTTATGTCTACGTGGGACCTTTATAAGCTAAATAAATAGTTCCTTAACACAGCAAGAAACTAAGCCTGTGGTGCCAATTCCTAATTCACAACTTTAGCTTTAAGAGATCAGTGTGTGGCATTAGTACTATGTATATATTAATTTGTACACTGTAGAAGCTCAGTTTTGGCGATGGCATCAAAACAGCAGCCGATGCAATGTGCCCACTTATACATGTTCATGATGAAAAGGTTTCAGCATTTACATATATATATATATATATAGAAGTTAGCACTGAAGCATTCAGAATTTAAAAGCTAATAATAAAAGCAGTACAGCAATCTATTTGGATATTTCTCGGATTGTGGCAGTTACCCAAACTATTTATTATTTTACGGTAATTTTTTTCAAAATTCCGAATTTATAGTACTTTTAAAACTATTTACAAATTTATATTAGTTTTGTTGAAGTGGATTTTAAGGATGTGAAGTGAGGCGGCGAGCACATGCGTGCACTAGGTGCATTTTTTTTAAAAAAAAAAGTTATATTATTTGTTGCTAAATTTTAGCCACTTCCTACAAATAATTACTTTCTTTTTTGCATGGATGCTTACAACGGTTTTAGTTGTTTATCGCGATTTATTATATTATTATTTTTGTTAATTAAATTTATTTATCAAATTTTAATTATTTATTTTTTTAGAAAAATAAAAGTATATAATTTATTAATTAACTAAAATAAATTAAATTTATAATAAAGATTTTAAAATTTAATTATGCATTAAGTAAATTTTAATTTATAAAAATTTATGAAATTTTTTAGTGATTAAAAAAATACAACAAATTTTGATGAAGGAAAAGGTTGGGGAGAGCACAAAATATTGGATTAGGAGATTGGGTGACCCATGCATGGGTGAGCCCGTCTAAGCTATGTACCAGTCCAAATGGCACATGATTGTTTGGTGGGCCAATCCAACCAGCGCACACCTTTGAATTTTGAAAAATATCCTTGATAAATAGTTTATGTAACTACCACAAACTGAGAAATATTCCCTAATTCACAAACTGACAATACGAATATAGTTAGATTGCAATTACACTTCATTAAGTGTATATAGCTGTGTCAGCAACATCTACAAGACCTTGATCAGTTAATTTCATTCTCTCTTGATGTATGCGATCTTGATAGTTTCAGGGTGGAGGATGTTCTTAGCTCCTGTCACATCTAGAATTTTCTTGCTAGGCGCTTCCTTTGCGGGTTCCTCAGTTCTCGATAAAAAAAAAACTTGATAACTCCATTCCAGCACTTCAAGAGCAAACAACTTCCATATCTACATCACCCTAACCCACGATGGTTCTGTCAAGTATTTATCCCCTCTACAAGCACTCCTCACTATAGCTTTTGCGCATGCAATTACTCTTTCAATTGGGGCTATACTCAATTCTACCTACTCAAACAGTCGATTATTATACCAATCAACACTGATTTAGCAGCGCTACACAAACACACAGAAATTGAATAATATTAGTAATTATATAGTGATAAAGAGCTTACATCCCTCATGTCTTGATCCACACCCATTCTCCCTTTATGTAATAAGAATTTGCCCTATGTCAATTCAAACTCTACAAATCCAGGTGTCACTATACATGAGCATCAGAGCCTATTTCTATAGTTATGACAGTAATTTGAACTGAAGAACTCTCACTAACTTTTATTGCTGAATCAAATATAAATACACCAGGTTGTAACTGAAAAGCAAGATTCTATGAATAATAAATAACTTTAGCTAAAAAACAGTATCAAAACTAATTGCTAAAAGAAAAGATATTCAATTGCTGACTATGTCTGCAATTTGATTACACAACAAATTCCTAGATTTGCTGCAGCATCTTAAACATATCACAACATTCCTCCTTGGATTTGATGCTGCAAACTCCTAATTTCTGCCTTAACATTTCAAATTTAGCTTTAGGTCAAGCTTTTGTAAAAATGTCAGCCACTTGCTCCTCTGTCTTACAGTAAACCAAGGAAATTTCTACTTCCTTTTGAATTTCTCTTAAATAATAAAACTTAAACTTAAAATGCTTAGCCTTGCCATGAAACATAGGATTTGAGGAGATTGAGATAGCTGCTTGATTATTAACAAAAATCTAAGTTGAATCTTATCCAAGTCCTTAAGCATTTTTCTTAACCAGATTGCATGATTTGTAGCAACATTTGCAGCTACGAACTCAGCTTCTGCTATGCTTTGGGCAATGATCTCTTGCTTGCTTGAAGTCCAATTAATCATACCAGAACCAAGACGAAAACAATAGCCTGTTGTACTTTTCATATCATCAACTGATCCAGCCTAGTCGTTATTAGAAAATCCCATTAACTTGAAATTCTGACCACTTGTATACTTAATACCACAGAGTCAACACTCCCTTTGATATATCTAACAACTCTTTTTGCAGCTTGCATATGCTTCTCACTTGGACAATGCATAAACCTTGACAAGAGACTCACAACTTGCATTATGTCTAGTCTGGATGCAGTGAGGTACATAAGACATCCAACTAGACTTCTGTAATAGCTTTCACTTACTTTGGTAGCACCATTATCTTTACAAAACTTAACACTAGCTTGCATAGCAGTATCAGTGAACTTACAATTTTCAAGATGAAATTTTTTTAGAATTTCTTTGGCATATGATATGACTGACAAAAACTTCATTCTTCATCTGCTTCACCTCTACACCAAGGAAATAAGACATTAATCCCAAGTCAGTCATGTCAAATTCCTTCATCATTTCAGCCTTGAAATCTTCAATAAGAATCTGATTGCTCCCTGTAACCAAAAGATCATCAACATACACTGAAACAATAATTATATCATTTTCATCATGCTTTATATATAAAGTTGCTTCATTTAGACTTTTAACAAAGCCAAAACTTAACAAATGATGATCAATTCGGCTGTACCACGCTCTTGGAGCCTGCTTGAGACCATACAAGGCTTTCTTTAGGAAATACACCTTCTCCTCTTGCCCTGGCACAATAAATCCTTCAAGTTGTTCAACATAGATTTCCTCTTCTAGGAAACCATTTAGAAATACAGATTTAACATCTAATTGGAATACTTTCCAACCTTTTTGAGCTGCAACAACAAGTAACAAACGAATGTTGTCCAGCCTTACTACTGGAGCAAATGTTTCAGAAAAGTCCATGCCAAATACTTATGCATATCCCTTTACCACAAGCCTTGCTTTATGCTTGTTAATTGAGCCATCATCATTGAGTTTAGTTCTAAAGACCCATTTCACTCTTATAACCTTCCTGTTTTGTAGTCTTTCAACTAGCTGCCAGGTCTAATTTTTTTCGATCATGTGCAACTCTTCTTCCATGGCACTTTTCCACTTCTGTTCCTGCATAGCTTCATCAACATTAGCTGGTTCAAGAACTGCAACATTGCACTTTGCATAAATATCAGACAGCAACCTCGTTCCTCTAACTGGTGGATCATCAATATCATCACTACTTGGAAGAAATCCACCAAGTTGATCTTCTCCACTTGTACTCCTATACCATTGTTCTTCCTCCATCAAGACAACATCTCTACTGATGATGACTTTCTCAATTTGGGGCTTATAGGCTTTAGAGGTGTTGTTGTAGCCTATAAAGATTCCAGGTTCTGACTTTTTATCCAACTTGTCTCTCTTAACCTGTGGAATATAAGAGAAACACAAACAACCAAAAACTTTTAAATTTGTTAAAGAAGGTTTGTGACCAAACCAAGCTTCATAGGGAGTCTAATTTTGAAGAGCATGAGTTAGTAATATGTTCAATAGAAAGACAACAGTGTTGGCTGCCTCTGCCCAGAAAATTTTAGGCAGATTTTTTTCGTATAATAGACAGCAGGTCATCTCTATAATGGTTCAATTTTTTCTCTCACTAACTCCGTTTTGTTATGGAGTATGGGGTGCTGTAAATTGATACTAAATGACTGCTTCCACATAAAATTTGTTGAACTGGTCCGATGCATATTATTTTCCATTGTCAAACCTTAGGATAGCAATTTTACAGCTACTTTGGTTACGATCCAGGCTTTGAACTTCCAAAATACTGCTACAACCTCTGATTTTAACCTGAGGAAATAAATCTAACACATTCTAGTTAGATCATGTATAATGGTAATGTAATATTTACTACCATTGAGAGATGGAATTTTGCAGGGCCCTCCAATATCAGTATGAATTAGCTGGAGCTTTCTTGTGGCTCTCCAAGCTTTTTAAGGAAAAGGAAGTCTGGTTTGCTTCCCATATTAACATGTTTTGCGAGCTGTTTAACTTTCCCCCAAATTATCCATCCTTTGTACTATGTTATGCTTCTATATTGAAAGGAGGGCAGAATGATAGCAGTAGCCAAGCCTTCTGTGCCACAAATCAGTAGTCATCACATAACTTAGATATGTAGCATGTTTACTGTTCATAGGATCAAGTGAAAATCCCTAATCCATCATTTTGATAAAGAACAACTTCTCTCCTTATGAATCTTTGATCACATAGGTCATGTTCTCAAAATGAACTTTAAAACATTTCTCAAGTAGCTGCCCAACACTTACCAAATTTTGATCAATCTCAGGAACAAATAAAACATCAGAAATAACTTTAATTCCAGAGAGAGTTTCTAATGCAATAGAACCTTTACCTTTGACAGCAATATATTCTCCATTTCCAATTTTTACCTTAGAGAGTGCTGATTTGTCTAGCTTTATGAAGAGTTCAGCATTATTGGTCATATAATTTGTGCACCCACTATCAACTAACCAAGCCTCTCCCTTGTTGATGTTAGCATAACAAGAAGCTGCAAACAATTGCTCCTCCTCTTGATTCACAACTTGAGCTTCATTTACTTGCTGTTTCACTTTTGCTTTGCAGATTCTGTTCACATGGCCCATTTGATTACATTTATTGCATTTTGCATTAGGTCTGCTCCAACATTTGAAGTGAGGATGATTTGATCTGCCACAATGTTGACAAGGAGGATGAGAGGAGGTCCTTTTGTTGTTATCAGCTCCATAATTGCCTTTATTCTTTTTCCACTTTTTCTTATTGCTATTGATAGAGTCATGAGTCTGCTGCTTTGCCTGCATAGCACCCTCAAAGTTCACCTCTTCTTTAATCTGTTTTCTTTGCTCGTGTGCTTCTAATGCATTGAGAAGTTCTACAAGTGAGATTTCTGTGAGATCCTTGATTTCTTCTAATGTAGAAATCTTAGCTTCAAACCTCTCTGGTAAAGTCATAAGAAGTTTCTCCACCATTCTGCTATCAGGCATGTTCTCACTAAAAAGTTTAAGCTTGTTAACAGTTTCCAGCAACTTATCTACATATTCTTTGACAGATTCGGAATCCTTCATTTTGTGTGATTCAAATTCCCTTTTCAAATTCAAGACATGTATATTTCTTGTTCTTGCATTGCCTTGAAACTCAGTCTTTAAATAATTCCATATTTGGAAGGCTGTATCCAAATTCATGATTTTGATGAACAAATTTTCAAGCACAGCTGAAAATCAGGTTTTGGATTTAAACTTCTTTGAGGTTCCCTCCTCATGACTTTTAATTTGCTGCAACATGGGATTTTCAGGAAGTGGTGGAATTTCAAGCTCTTTTACCATAACTTCCCAAAGATCCCAAGCTTGTAAGTAAGCTTTCATTTTTACAGTCCACGGCTGGTAATTTCACCAGTGAAAACTGGAGGTAAAACTGGTATAAAGCTCTTTGAAGCCATTCACTCAAGTTATGAGATTCGAGAAGGAAATGATTCTCACACTCAACTCACATTTAGACTGCACATATCCATTAAGAAGAGGGCTCTGATACTAATTTGTATTTGTGACGGTAATTTGAACTGAATAACTCTTATTGCTGAATCAAATATAAATACACCAAGTTGTAACCGAAAAGCAAGATTCTAGAAATAATAGAAAACTTTAGCTAAAATCCTGCATCAAAACTAATTCCTAGATTTGCTGCAGCATCTAAAACATATCACAACAATTTCAACCCTTAATGTCTCGAAAAAAGTCATCGCAGCCGTTTTGCTTGCCTGATAAACAAGTTCAATTACATAATTATTAATTAAAATAAATTGATTTAAATTAGGAGACCCGAAATTCAAGAATGCTGCGTGGCAATTACATTGTAGATGTTCCGTCTGGGATATGGGAGCCAATGAACAGAGGAAGCAAGGGCCATGATCTTGCCTCTACTCTCTCGCAGATATGGAATTGCGAAACGGGTTGTATAAACAGAACCCCAGAAGTTGGTGTCCTGCATATAATAATTAATGTGTGATGATGATCTCCATTAAAAAGGTAACTAAAGCAGCTCAAGTACTTGAATCTACCATTACAGTCCTAAAACTGGTGATATCAGGTATATCTCCGAGCATGGCGACTGCATTTATACCAGCATTATTAACAAGATGATCCACTACAACCCGAAATAAAGATAAAAAATAATAATTATATGTATAAATTGGGAAATGGGGATCTCCTGGACAAAAGAAAAAAAAAAATCACTTACATCTCCCAAAATGAACGATAGTCTCCTCAATAATTCGATTGCAATCATCAGTCTTTTGTACATCAGCAAGAATCACAAAACATCAGCAGAGCCCAATTCTTCTGCTCTATGTGCAACTTCTCTCTGCGTGCTACCAGGGCTAAGCAGGCTCCTCTTCTTGCATACTGATATGCCAAATGCTTTGGGAAAAAAAAAATTCAGAACCTCAAATTGAGTAATATTGTGATTGTCTCTAATAAAATCTAAGGTAATTAAGTGAAATAATTAATTACCTCTCCGACACCTGAAGAAGCACCAGTTATAAGGACGACCTTCCCAGAAACATCCTGGCTGAAAATGGTGTAGTAAAGGAAGAGGAAAGACTTGAATAAACGATAAGGTGGCAAGAAAAGGCATAGGGAGAAGAACTGAAATCAGGAGCTACTAGGTTGAGGAAACTGTGCATGAGATCCATGTTTCTTTTAATTTCTCTCACAGGTTGAACTATGAAAATTAACAAAAATAAGTATGTCAAAAAGTTTTAATATAGTCGATCTATTAATCCGATCAAAGGGCAAGTAGAACCTGGAAAAGAGCAGAATTAAGGTGGCTTTGGCACCTTTGCATGTCTTTCACATGACACGTATACTTCCTCCAATTTTATCCATGGCGTTCCAACATTTGTGATTTTTGGATTTTTCCTTGCAATTGTCGCTTCTCCAAATAAGTTGATAATCCTTTAGTTTAAAACCTTAAATTCATAGCTCTGCTAATCAAGATTGTGAAATTCAGTATTCAAATTCTCAATCGAATTTTTTGATGAAATTATTCAAATCTTCAATCGGATTTTCTGTATAAAAAAAAAATCATAATACGATTCCAATTTATAGTATATATCGAATTAAGCTAGCTTAATTAGGTTTCATCATTATGCAGTTCAACCAAAAATCAGTTTCTTTGTCATATTATCTTCACATGCCATATTCTTTTTCTGTTATTCGCAAAGAAAACGACAGCAACGTTTTGATCTAAAACTTGAAACAGCATGTCGTTTTTCCAAACGACAAGAACAATAGTTCTTTGCTTTTTTTTTTAGCTAGTCATTGAGCGGCATGTTATTTGCCTTATATTGAGAGAGAACACTCTTTTTCGTTCCCGGTTCTTTGCTGCTTGCTAACGTTTGCCTAATGGACACCCGTGTATTCAACTTCAAGTTCTCTAAGGAGAGAATGCTAGGACTTAAACCAGCTATTCGAGGATCAGTTTTTGCTTACTGAGAATGCTTCAGCGTTGGAGATCATTGATTTTTCATATGAGCTCAGTTGCTCAGGGACGGACAAGCTATTCTCTTTCAAGGTTGGTTTTTTCTTGAGCAGCGAAAGCTGTTTCCTTGTCTCTCTCTCTGTTTTTTTTTTCCCTTTCTTTTACTTTTCCTGTGAATTTGTTTTTGGGCGATTCAAATTGAAGCATCTTGGAAAGAGACATGTATACTTTGAGATTTTATAGCTTCATTTGAGACCAGTCGCTTGGAATCAAATGGAAAAGATAATATTAATATTAATTATTATTATTAATTGGTTGACTTTGAATTGATCTAGGGTTGTTTTCTCCTATTATCCGTATTATCTCTTTGTTTCTCTTCTATTGATTTAGTTAGTTGGGTTCCTGTAACACTGTAAATGAGGTGATTGGGTTTATATTATTGTGTGAAAGAGCATCTATGGATGGTAGTGGAATGTGTGTTGCTGGTAGGATATACTGATGTTGCCTTTGTTCTTGCACTCAAAGTGTTTGCTTATAGGCTTGAACGAGTGAAGTATCAATTTAGTTTCACATGATGAGAAAGTTGTGTAAAAGCTGTTTTTTTTTTTTTTTTTTTCTGTTCACGCGCAGCATCAGATGACCTACTCTCTCCCCCATGGATGACTCATTAGGATTAATTTCAAAACTAAGCTTATACAATCATGAAAATGAGTCTAGATACTGTTTATCTTTGTCATCTAAAAGATTGAAGCCTTGCTACTTTTGCTTCTATGGATATATATACTAGGATTAGTACAAACAGTGCTAAATATCTTTTCGTTCTACAAATTCTAATTTTAATGGATGATCATGAAAACGACCCAGACAAGAAAAAGTTTCCAAATTGTTAAAATCGACAACAAACAACCAATGAGGTATGTCATTCTTCTGCATTGCTTCTCTACTAATTTCCGGTTATGTGGCTTAACAGACTAGTAGTCTAGCCTCCTTCTTCCTTTGTCTGTTAACCCTTGCAATGAAGTCATCAGCCCTTCTGTTCAATTCCTCGGTAGGCAAACTAGGCTCATCTTCTCCCTGTAAATCCTCTCTTTGCTTTTCTACTTCTAATTTTTCCTCATCCCTAACTTTTATTTCCATTTTTAAAGCTTCACAACTCTTTGTAACATTTTCTTTAATCAACATCTCTGCCTTCCCATCTTTCTTCTCTCCCATTGTAGAACTTCGCAAATCTCTTTTTCTGTTAATGTACTCATTGTAGTACACATCACTAGGGCCCGGAAGAGAGTTTGAAGCAAAGAACTTGGACTCTCCGATAAGGAGAATAATGATGAGGTTGCCAACTATGAAAATAAACTTAGAGTTGAGGAGAAAAGAACAGATTTTTGGAAGGGAGACAAAAATGAAAAGCTTAATTGAGGAAAGTAGGGAGGGGAACCAGAAAGGGCTAGAACAGAAAAGACTGCAAGTTATCACTGTCATGGAATACAGGAAAAAATTGTCAAGGAGTTGATGCTTCTTGGACTTGTTAATTGCATGAATCTTGTGAAGCTGGATAAGATCCATTTCATAAGTATCGCTTACAGGCGCACTTAGCTGGGATCTAACCTGAATGTTAAATCTCAGTTAATCAAAAAATAAAAAAAAATAGAGGCAATTCTGGATAAGAGTCCAGAGGCAAATTTCAGAGATTAGCATTAGGAAGAATTGTCATCTGACTGAAAATAAAGCATTGTGAACGTTGTCTTATATAGTTGGGAAAAAATGGTTAATTTGGTAATTTACTGGATGCTACTTTACCTTTATTTTTTGTGGGGAAGATGACTTTATTAAAAGGTACGGAAGAGTGGTTCTTATTGGTTTCTTTTTCTTTTATAGTCACCTGCTTTCCATTAGTTGCTTCAAGGTCCGGTAACAGAACTCCTGTAATGATTATCAAGGTTAACCAGAGTAGATATTCTCCTTTCTTCTCTATGTACAAAAAATGTCTTATTTAGACGATTTTATTTCTCGAGTACTGACTAACAAGTTTAGATTAGATGATATTGATGACCATTAACTTTGTGATAGTTGATTCATGATTGTTATAGACTAGATTGAGCATACTTGCTAGAAGCAGCTGATGGCAGTTGCTTAACATCAAGGAAGCACTATCTATCTTAGCCAATTGGGAATGAAGTGTATTAGACGTGGTTCATGTTTGATCTCATATTTGCCCTATTGATTGAGCCAATGCATCATTTCCTCGACTATGTGGTAAAGGCACAGCAGTCCTTTGTGATATGGGGAAGATAAGATATATTTTTTTTTTCATTTCAGCACATTAAAGGAGAATACTTAAAAGAGGCACTAGTTTTCGTTTTTTCTCTTTGGTGCTGATTGGAAGAGAAGTGGGGGATTTCTTGTTAGAAAACTAGGAGTATGATTAATTCAATATTCAAATAAAATAATAAGAAGGTAGAAGAAATCTGAGGTTTGTGTTCCACACAGTGTCCTTAAGACAAATTTGTCCTCTACCAACGGTGTTTAGGAAAATTGACGTTTGTCTCTCAGGATATAACAGATATCAAGTAAATATTGAACACATAACACCTATTTAGAGCAAACTGATTATATGTCACACTCTCTATCAGTTAAGAAAAAGAAAATGGAAGAAGAAGATTTTCCCAACAAGAGAAAGACTAAAAAAAAAAAAATTATTTCACAAAAGCCAAGAACTTCTATTTATACTAGATGGAGGAGACATGAGATTAATTGTGATTAATCTCTTTAAAGGTTGCCAATAATGTATTTGTAACAATCAAATAATGGTGAATTTAATTTTTGAAACATCAGAAAATAAAATTTCAAAAGACAAGAAGCTTAAAAGACAAATCTGGAAAACAAACGATACAAACGTGTGGATTAGCCATGTACATACTGCAGCACAACGACATAGGCGTGTGGAATCCACATGGCCGTGCCAAACACTTGGTCGTGTCAAATGACACAGACGTGTCGTTGTATCCTTCAATTTTCAGCAAATAAAAAATGTAAAAATTGGGCTTGGTTTAGACAATGGAATTTCGGCCCGACATTCGTGCACCTACGCATTGGTCTATCTCGGACCATGGATTTGCACTCATCCTGCTCCTGAACACACAATAGAGAGCCTTTCATGCTACTTTCTTACCTATGTAAAAATGTATCTTACTATATAAACACAATTTCAACTTTACATTTTAGTGATATGGGACAACTCTCATTTTCATTTTCCCTCTTTATATCTCCTTAACAAGGAGTTTACTTTGAACTTCAATTGTTATTCATGCATTTTCCATTTTAAGCATATGAATACATTAATTTATAGTTCTCATGTCAAGGAACATATATCCGAATTTTTCTCCAAAAACCTAGTTATGAGACCCACCCAAATTACCATTTTAAAATAGCTCATAATCACAATTTTTCCAATATTTCTTAACATAGTTTTTTTTAGCTTTTCCTTTCGCACTTGTGCACATTGTTGAGTGGACACTGGACAGAAAAGGGAAGCACACATAAGACAGAGGACCTAGGGTATTTTAAGCAAACAAAGCCTTAATTTAGATTATAGTTATTTTTTGTTCTTGGAGAGCTTACTGGTTTCAAATTTCATAATTCTTACTTAAATTAGTCATAGTGGTCAGTTAAGCTGATCTCGTTGAATCCATTGCTATGTTCATAGTTTTGCAAACAGAGTGGAACATATAGAGCTAGGAGAGGTTTATGATGAAAGCTGAAATATGCTTCAATGTTAATCTTATTCCCTTTAACTGGGAATGAAACTTTTAAATTGGATGAAGGAGATTGTGAATTTTTTATGCATAATTTATCTTTGATTTAGGAGATACATAGATGGTAGAATATAAGCAGAATTTATAAATTGTAGTTAGTGTAAATTTGATGCATCATTAGAATTTAGCTTAAGCTTGTTTTTTTTTTTTTCTTTTTCCTTCTCAAGTGTGGATCTTAAATTAAATTCTTGAATTTCAATTTCAATTTCCTCATCTGAATGGAAAGTTTTGAATAATGATATTAGCTTTGCTTTTTTAATCATAAATATTAGCAGCCTTATCTAGCATCATAGACACACTTCTCAAATTTATTGCCCATCGAATGGCCTCTAGAGTTTAGAATAATTGCAAGCTTTATCCCAACAAAACTGATATAATATATGGATCCCGTCATCCACAGTACACGTAAATAGATAAACAAAATATTGTTTTTTTCCCTGATATTTTATAAACTCAAAATATCATCGAAAATCTAAATAATATATATGTGGACGTGTTTGTGTGGGTGTGTTGAAAGTAGATAAATCTTGTACTCTGCGCAGCTGTCTTGAACCCCAAAAACGAACCTATTCTAAATAAAAAAGTAACATATATATTTCCTTGTTATTGAGGCATTTTTTTTCTCGTCTTGGGAATGATAAGGAGGTATGGGGGATCAACAATGCCATCATCTTGTCTACTAGTAGTTAAATTCAACCGACATTTGCATTTCTTGTGCTTTTGAATATTTTTGTAAGGAGGTTTTTGTAGTATACCTGGTGTAATTTACGCCTATAGTTTTAGAATTATTAGATCATTAATTTTTAATCTCATTCATTGATTAAAGTTGATGATCCAATAGTTCTAAATTATTTAGTGTAAATTATATCAAGTACACCACATAATTACTCTTTATGTAATTTTCAAATTTTAGTGGTGCAAGTAGCTTTATTAGGTAGCAAAAGAATTCTTGAGATTTATCAAGAGGAACTATTTAGGCAATTACTTTCGGTGAGAAGGTAGCCTCATTGTTGGTCCAGTTGTGAGTAAATGCCATTTGTAGGTCAAAAGTAAATATTTAATAATTACATTTTGTTCTCTCTTAACGTTCAGGGTATTCATTTAATTTTTCTTTAGTTGGAAAAGATTGAAAAGAAAGTGTAGCTTTTGTTAAAGGGTAGATGTCGTGAATGACTGGAAGAATTGAGACCATTTAAATTTTAAATTTTATATTTGTACTGTATAATGTATATTTAGGTGGAAGAAAGAGAGAGAGCATGATGGCCCATATCATTATCATACATTTTAGCTCATGCTTCTATTCTTTTTTACCTGCTTTTCTATTCGATATAAAGATCATGAACGTCACATGCTTATTTGCATTATAGAAATATTCTTCTTAAACTAGATTAAGAGAAAGAATAATGCAATTCATTTGTGGAATAAATGAAACTTCATAGCAATAACCCAAAAGGAAATGTTTGGCAATTGATATAGTAGCCTACTGATCTAACAATTGTTAATTACCTTAATGCTTAAATGAAGGAAGCATGGATAAATGATATGTACAGAGTGCTTTTAGCACATGGTGGTGTGTTGATCATAAAAAAGGAGAACAACTGGCGATGCCTGAAATCCTTCTTTTCAAAGAGGATAGATCATATATGGATTGAATGGGTAAAGTCATATTCCTGCACATTCTTGTAAACGTGCATGTATGTAGGAGTACAAGCATTTATATATCATCTAATGAAATTTACAGGTTGATAAACCATTATCTGATTTCTGATACAAAATCAAAAGATGCTTCTATTTTATGCATTTTTAATGGATAAAGTTGGCCTTTTTGAACCCCCTGTAGCCAACAGAACTGCACACGAAATGCGAATTCTCTTATCAGTTCACAGGTTGAATTATTTGTTTATGTTTATTTTATTATAAATATTATTTGTAAGTGGTTTTTTTTTTTGGCAAAAAAAGAAAAAAACTAGAAAGGACTTTCTTTTGGTAAATATGTGTATAATAATTTATTAATTTGTATATTAAGCTAATGAAGGGGCATATTCGTTGGGCAGGAGCAATGTTTGGTCTTAAAGGAGTCCGTATTTCTTCAACATTATGGTTGTTACTCATTTCTCTTGGGAAATTTAAGCTCGAACATTGTCCCGCTCGGGTAGGTCATACGTTAATCATTGTCATTAGAGATGAACATGAACTAATTAATATTCTATAAAAATTTAATTTTTAAAATATCTTTATTAATTAATCATTGTATTAAAATCGATTAAGCAGTGTATCAATTTTGGTTTTATTCGTACAACTAATTAATCCATTAATAGGT
>CATIWF010190033.1:0-22656 GCA_949630135.1 Balakata baccata
TGGGCATGATGCATGTATGGCGTTATACACATAAGCAGTTGCAACAGGTTTGGTAAATGGAAACATATGTGGGTGTTTGCTATGATTTATCAATTTGCTAATTGTACTCGTTGTTAGACCTTATAGATACATGCACATGGAGTTCTTGTATAATTGAACGCATACACTTGCCATTTTCTAACGTTAAACATGTTCATTCGTGTCGAGGAACACATTTGTTCATATCAGCACAAAAATGTTAAGTTCACTAAAAATCCACGTACTGCCTATGAGGTCCAAATATGAGTGTAGGAGTCAAACTGATAAATTGTACAAATACGATGGGCTTAATATGCTTTAGGCCTTCTTCTAAATCAATCTAGCAAGATCTTTTGTTATATCTCAAAACTCATTCAATATGAGGTTTAGTTGAATAAAGCTTTCAATGCATAGAGTACTACTATACGTCCAAGAACACATTCAGGCTAATCATTGTGAAATTTTACACAGGGGAACCATACCTTGAGGAGCCTGCTCATCATATTCTTCGATGAAGGTGAATTAATTTTCATACGACTTGCCATCTGAAATGATGGAAAAGATAAGTTACTACCCTGACAGAAGAAGAAGATTTTTATTGCCTAGATCAGACCTTCATAGACCAATCTAATCATACTATGTTATGTACTTTGCATATATGACAGAATATAATTGGATTCGTACATGAAAGCCAACTAGTCTGTATACGTATTCTTCAACAAACAAAATCAAAAGAAGAATTGAAGGAGTCACGAGAGGACTTCATCCATTTTGATGTACCCAAATGGTAATCTCGGGTCACTTTCTTCTAACATCCTATTCAAAAGTCTATCCAGATCACCTCCCACACCGTTTCCTACCCATCCCCACTGCTCGGCCAAATCCAACATTTCTGCGATGAAGGTAGCATCATGAAGAGGTCCTGTCCACAAAGGTCCTGAAACAGTAAGATGTCTCTTCTCCTGAAAAACCACAGATAACAAAATTAGCATGTCCTCAATATTTGTGGAGTGGCAACTATGCTCATGAGATTTCAGTCGTCATACTAATTACCAAGGACTGGCAAGATTTAGATGGAGGTTGTATGATCAGGAGGTAGGAAGAATGAGAGAAACACTAAGCAGATAAAGTTATTGTAGACAATATTTATTTAGACTGTTTGTCATAAACAAATTCAATCATAATCTGTCATGTATGAAAAATTTTACATACATGGCAGGTTATGATTGGAACGGCCCATGAAAATCCGGTCTAGATAAGAAAAATCTGCCATTGTAACAATATGAATGATAATTGTTATAGAAGAAAGCATATACCGGGTTGCTACTGCAAGGGCAACTAATCTGACCAAACTCTTCCCATCAAAATGATTTGAGTATTTCCACAACCATAATGCTTATCATAAATGGCCACTCCAAATTATTGGTAATGATACCAAAATACAGAATTATCAACTGCTAAAGACTCCACAAATAAAATTAAAACCTCTCGCCTATTTGGTATGGTTTAGCATTTCTATGTACATGATTTGTAAATTTTTGTAAAAACCAAAAACACAAATTATAAAGAATACCTGTGCTCATGATCTTTCCCCCAGTTTACTCGGAGCATGACTCTAAAAACTGGTCCATGGTAGGAGTAATATGAAAGAGAAGGGTGACATGATAACCCAGCAGAGACGCTTCTCTAACAGCCCCGCCTATAAGCATTCGCAAACCAACCTCATTGGAACATGGTATAGGCCGCACGTATGCTCCATATGCAGCTAAAGAACTATACCACAGAAATATCAAAATATGAAAGCATAACTACACTTCTCATGGCAGCAGACAGTTACAAACTCAATCAATAACTTCTCACTAAGAGCATTTTGCTTAGTTCTAACATAAAAAATGTAAATAAAGAATACAAAGAACTCACCAATGAGGTCGGTGACCACCCGAAGCGTAGCCATCCGTGGAAGTAAGATGAAGCAATCCGCCCAATCTCAAAGTAGCCATTGCAGAACTCAAAAACAATGAATCACTTCCAAAAGAATCGACATCACTCAAGTCGAAAAGATCTCTCTGCAAGTAGCACTCCGTCAACACTCTATTCGCATCCAAGTGTGAAACTGCCCCACCTCCTATCATCTCCAAAACCTCTCTCCACTTTCTTCAAATTCTCCACAATAATCCCTCTGTACTCATCGTTTGCATCATTTGCCAACACAAAATCTGCTTTTGCTTCCATTAGGTAACGACAAGACCGAATTCCACACCCACACATGGCGTCCACCACCCGTAAGTTGCCTTTGGATTGCTTGTCGAGAGCTCCGGCCAGGCCTCCCAAGTCCCGCCCTGTGGCACTTTCATGGGGAAAAAAGCTCTCTCCGGTCTCGAACTCGATACTCCTTTAAATCTGAATCTGAAATTTGCATTGAAAGTTGTTAACTTGAGGTTTAAAGCTTCGAACATTGGGGATGGAAATAGGGTTTTGGAGGGAGAGAATTAACATGGCGGGAAAGATGAAAGATTAGGGATTTTAAATGGGCCAGTTATTTGACCTCCGTAAGCGAACGGCCCATGATCATTGTTGGATCACTTCCACCCAGATTTTGCCACGTCAGAATCAATCCAACTTTGGGGGTGTTTTCAATTCAATCTCTTGGGTTAAAATCTGGGGGTTGAAACTTGAAAGACTTTTGACTTTTTTTTCTTTTCTGGGTTTTATATTTGGAGAGGGATTTAAGATTCTGGGTCATTGGGAGTAAAAACACTTCCTTTTTTCCCCCGAATTTGAAGAAGATGGTGGATTTGTACTTGCATGAGTTCCTTAATACCAAAATATATTTGGAAATTGAACAAAGGAACAAAGCTAAGCAAAAGAGAAGAGAGGAGCTAGTTTGGTGCTCATTAAAGGTAATACCTTTTTAACCGTCAATTTTCAAGATTTTCCTAAATTGTCAGTTTTCTTTGAACCATAAGTTCCCTATATTGTTATCGATATGAATATAAACTAACGTCTAGTTTCTATTTTCACTTTTTATTATTTTATTTCCTCCAACGTTTAGTTTACTGCACTGTCGTTTATACCTCTGGAAAAATTATTGTTGTCGTGGTTTTCTTCTATGAAAACAGAATAAGCTCATGTAGTTGTCTCAATACGGCGTTGTCCAAATCATAATAGTTGTTCAATGGAATCACATAACAGTGTTGAACTTGCAGAATCAAATCAACTTACTCTTGGAAAGGTATGGAATTATTGTGTTCATAAACATTTTTATTGTAATGTCAATGAATAGAATTTAGCTGATTGTTTTGGCTTTTTTCTTTCTTTGTATATAGTTATCATTTTTTGTGCTACTGGAACTCTAGTCTATCTCAGTTATTGTTTGCTTTAGTGCTTGGCTTGAACAAATGATCAAAACCATATTTAGCTTTTGCAATAAATTTAACTCCCATTTGTGGTTGGTAATATCCCAGGCTATAACTTAAAATATTATAATTCAATGATTTGGAAACTTGATACACTCTGATTTTGAACTCAAATATCTAGGAAGTAAAATCTAAAATGTGTATTTGAATCTTAAAATCAGGTGTAGAGAAGATTCTTCCTTCAAGTTGTCGAAGTTTTTTTTTCTTTGTCAAATTAGGCAGGCCTGAAAGTTGTATGAGACGCAATGATTAAGAGGATGACTCAAACATATATTTGTCACTCTGCTTAGGAAAAATTGGAATCCTTAATGTTCAACTGTCTTCGGTGAAGAATACTAAGATTTTACAAAGATTTTCTGTTTCAATCATACTACAATAATTGCTATGGTGCTTGTTTGATGTAGTAAAACAATTTTATCCTACATTTTGCTATACTGGCATTAAGTCATCAATCTATACTTCTTAAAACCATATCAAGACACAGGATGAAATCCATTGCAACTATTGACCTAGGATTATCCCTCTCCAGTGGAACATGTGGACAAATAACGTAGTGTTTTTGGCTTTATTCCCACTCTATGTTTCTCTTCAGAATAAAGCTTTTGACAACAAATGGTGTGAAAGTATAGATCTGGCGAAGTTGTTTCATTGAATCTGAATATTAATATATATTTTTATTATACTGGCCAAGAAAAACAAAAACAAGGAAAAATATTAATATTTAGACTGTATAAAGACAATCTACAATACTATGTTTGACATATCATCTATATTATTCTTTGACATCTATACCTTAAATGATTAAATTTCTGATGTGTAAAATCTCGCAATTTGCTATTCCATTGGATCAATTCACAATGAATATTGAAAGTCTCAAGCTGTTTTCGCGGAAAGTCTTGATGCCAACAAATTGGACCTATATTTGACTATTTCTGGTCTTTATGATATTAATGTAATTGAAAAGCGTGTGGAACTAAGATTGTCTGACTGTGAAAAGGATATATTCTATTGAGTTTTCAGTGCCGCATTTTGGTTATGTTACCATTTATATGTGACCAATTAACCAAAGATAGCCAGACCTTTAAATGTTTTTCTTTTATTTCATTTCTTTTGATCTTGTCAGATTTATCCTAACCTGTGACAAAATTAACAAATTTGGTCAATTTAGTGAGCAAGAGCAAAATTTGTACATGTAAAGCTAGTGCACTACCTTGTCAGGCAAAAAATGAATTTTATTTTTATTCCTTCCAAGAATAAAATGTATCATTTTGCAAATCGCCTGTAAACATTAAAATTTTTTTAATTACTCAAAGTAATGTAAATATCTTTTGAAAGAAAAAAATAAGAGAAATATTTATATTCTCTACGACTATTACAAATAATTAAAAAATATATTTTTGTTGCCTATTAATATTGCTATATTGGATTTACACATTTTTTTTCTACCTTGATAAATTGGTCACCATTCTTATCAAAGTTATAGGTTCTACTTAAATTGAAATAATTAAAAGGTTGAATAGAAGTGAAAAATATGCAAACATTTGGCTTTCTTTTTTTGTCATTAGACCATAATATTGACATCTGTTTAGTGACTCAAAAGGCTGTGGATTCTTGCATTTCAGTTGCTAGTAATTTATTTCTTTTTCAACCTGCTTAGTCTTTCTTCTTGCAAGCATTGCAACTTCAATAAGCAATATTGAGATTTGGGATTATTTGTGGATGAATTGAGAATCATCTTGACCATTTTATGTGCTTAGATTCAAATTCGTATATTTTCAAACTTTTTGGATTTAAATCCTACCGTCAAGTTCTCAGAATTTTTTTTTCTTGACTTTGGTCCATGTGTCAAGAAAACAGATGCTTTAATTGGAAAGAAATATCGATCATGAAGAAAAACATGTTCCCTTATATTTGTATTCAACATTTTGCACATTTATATATGTGTAGTGACCAAGCGCTAGTGCTTCATGGATGCGGTCCCATACAACATAACATTTAATTTGTTTTAAGTATTTTTGTTCTGGAATATCCGATAAGCTAAAAAGAATTATAGAAATGCCAAAAACTACTCATGAATGCAGTTTTTTTTATAGCTTTTGTAATGATAAGCGTGTTAATGTGAAGATCGCATAATGATAGCAATATTTTCGGAACAGCTCTGAGCAGTTTAAAAGAACTTTGGAACAATTTGTCATTTGATTCTGGAAGATAAATACCTAAGTGCCAGCAACATGACCGATACTGTCTGTCTCTTTATGCCATAAATGCAATGACAAAGTGAAATCTAGGTAAGAAGCTAATATTTAATAATGGAGCGATATCTGCATTTACCTTTCTACTTAAATCAAATTACACAGGATAAGGGTTAGATATTCAGCAGGCTAGAACTAGAAATAGCTAAAAAAATTGGTTGTTAGCAAAACTATGTGCAAATATGGTAGCACAACTTTACTATAATCTCATTGTAATTTGTCTTGCATCCTGTGTTGGCCCATTAATGAAGAAGAAACCACTTTGTCAAGAGAATCTCAGCCAATTTTGACAGGTCAGATATATTTTTTTTTTGGTTGGATATGAAGCTTAATTCAAAAATTTTCTCTTGTATAGAAAGACTTCACTCCACAGAAGAATTTATTCAGATGTTCTCCTGTTTATACGTTTGACTTCATATGCTCATCTGCTGATCTTATTCTGGATTTTCTTGCGACATTAAAAGGGGGAAAGATAGAATGGGGAATTTAGTTCTTTTTCTTGATGGTATTAAATTTTCAATTGTTACTTTTTTCCTTCTTCGGATAACCATAAAACCAATTATTTTCTTTGAAAATATGATCTCATTTATGTGAAGATGGAAATCTCACTCTCTGGTCCTTTTCAACATGGACCCCAGAAATCCTATGTTTTTCTTGGTCATTTCTGCTCTCTTTTTACCTGTTTAGAGTATAGCTGTTTTTTTTTTCTTATAAAAAGGCATAAACTTCCCAAAACATGACAGTGTAGGAGTCTGTGAACAACACAGAATTACTTTCAACTGCTTCTGAAGCAGCAAACAACTGATTGTTGTTCTCAATGTTGGTGCCAATTTCACATACAGTGGATTAAATTTTCTGCTTTATCAGCATGGCTCTCTCATCATTCGTCATCTATTCTTTATGTTGGCTTTAATTAATTTGTTTCAGTTTCTGCCCTTCCATTCAATTTTTACTTAAACTTCTTTTAATTTCTAACTAATGAAGGTTCCAGTACCAATTTGTACACAATCGGTTGACAAGATCATCAATGGCGCATTGCAATGGTGAGAAATCTTCAGTTCCATTTTACTGAAAATTCTGCTTTTCTTCTTTCTTTTTGTCTTTTTATCATGGGATATCTTCAAAGGAGTTTGTCTCATTGCTCCTCCTCCTCCTCTTTGCTTGATCTATACCCATTTTCTATTGATTCGGAACTTTGGCAAATGGCTGAGGAAAGGACCCAAGAGATACTATGGATTATTCAACCTGCTTTGGCCTCTGAGCAGAAGAGGAAGGAGGTCATCGATTATATTCGGATGCTAATAAAGGTTTATTATGCAACTGAGGTGAGAATTGTCACCCCTTTTTCTGTGTATTTCTTTTTCAAAAGAAAATTCTGAATACAATGGTCTCTTTTTCTTTTCTTTGAAGTAATTTCCATAATTTATTATTTAGGGAGTTGACCTTTGAAATTGTTGCTTTCTTCCTTAAAGGGTTTGTATGTTGTGCATCTCACTTGTCAATCTATTTCCATATGCCTTTATGAAGTTTGTTTTTAAGGAAAGTTTGATTCTTCATTTACTTTTTGGAATAGGAAAGCAAATAAAATGATGTGTACTCCTTATTAAAGAGGACTCCTTTTTTTGATACGTTGGAACCACAAAGATTTGAATCGCTGTTGTTGAACTGTACTAAGTTATTTCGTTACAGGAGAGTATATGGTCTGTCTGAGTAGGCCCTGCACTGTATTTGTGCATCTCCTTCTGTTGCCTTGTGCATGTCCACTTCCTGCTCCTAATAGCATAGTGGCTTCTGTGTTGTGTATATGGGCAAATTCAACCTTTGCCCTAAAGGCAGGAATTTTTTGGTACATTATTAATTTCTAATTCAAGGGGGAGAATAATTTACTGCACTCACTTCATCATCGTGTGGCATGCTGTTATAGCCTGATGCAGATGCTGCATAAAATTGTTGAGACAAAGGATGTTGTCTGTATGATGTGAGGTGTGTTTTTTAAATGTTTTAAATGCAAACCATTTAGCATTCCGAAGTTTTGTATGTTAAGTATTTTACATTCTGCACTATATCAGTAGAACATTTATTCTCTGGATCTGAGGAACTCCCACCGGAATAACCGAAAAATGCATTATGGAGAAAAATTGATGGGCCCATTTTCATTCAATCTGTTGAGGGGATTATTGCAGCTGACTTAAATTAACATGGATTTTTTTTTTCATGCACTTTACCAGGTCTTTCCATTTGGTTCAGTACCACTGAAAACTTATCTTCCTGATGGAGATATTGATCTAACTGCCCTCAGCCACCCAAACATGGTAGAGAATTTGGCAAGAGAAGTCTGCAATATCCTCAAATATAAAGAGGAAGACCCTGATTCGGAAGTGAAAGATGTCCGGTATATTGAAGCGCAGGTTAACTTTCTTCACTTTAGTCTTATATTTTAAAGCTATGAATAGGTTGATGTTGGTCATGTTTCGCATTTGCTTTAGTTGTGGTCTTTTTGTTGTTTCAATGGTTCCTGTACTGAGGTTTTACTTCCCTCTTTATGTCGCTACATTTCCCAATTTATCAATTTCCTTCTGCCTGTTTAATCCCATACAACAAATGTGTATGGTACTCTTTCATGCTGAGACCATTGACCTAGGTGATTGATTATTTGTTTGTTGGCCAAATCATGGTTTCCAGTACTATCACAATATGAGCAGTCATATCAAGAACATCAAGAATACTTCTAGATACCGACAACTTCGTGAAAGGTCACCAAACTAGTTTTCAAGAATTATGTCACAATTTTGAAAGATTTTTTATGGAACTAGTTCTCAAGTTGTCAATAAGTGTGTAAAATAGTGTGCGACCAATTATCTCATTGAAGTATGAGTGACATATTAACCAATAGTTTTAGTTGAAACTGAAGCACCATAAAATTCTCTACCTTTCCAAGTTTCAATTTTGAATGTTCATTCTGATTCCAGAATATTTTTTGAAACATTGATTCTTGTGGTCCAACTGTTCATACTTAAATAGATAATCTTACACTTTTAGTTAGCTATTCTGTATATTTTGACTTGAGTTTCAAGAAAAAGGTTGAAGCTGTCACTAATGGCAGGTTGCCTTTATTTAGACATAATTGCAAGTATCTAGTTATTATCCTAAATTGCTTTTTTCATTGGATTGCATGACATTTCACATAAACTCTGAATAAGTGTACCTCTTTGTTTTGTCTTCCAATGTCAGCATTATATTCTAATTATCATGTTGATCCAAATGATAAAATTAACTCTGGCTTAACTTTGCAAATGCATTTTTTTCCATGCTAAAACATGATGCTGTTCCCATGTCTTACTAGGTCCACTTGCAATCAAAAACAAAGAATTCCCATATAGGTACACAAGCTCAGGGCTATTTCATTTCATTGAAGTGAGGTTTCAAAATCCATACCTTAGATATTCACAGATTACCGTATTGCAGTAAAACCGAATTGGAAGAAGTATATTTTTATTTATATAAATATATGAAAGAGGAGGCAGTTTGTAGTGTAGATAAGGGACTTGGTGTCGCACATAATAGATGTGTTTACACATAATAGATGTGAAATCTTGTTCATTTATGGCATGGATTTGTATAAAACTAAATTGTATTCATATTGTGAGTCATTTAATAGAAGTGATTCTTACTAATTTCTTTGGGAACAAAATAAATCGTATTTTTTCTTATTTGGATTGGCAGGTTAAGATTGTAAAATGTTCTGTGAAGAATATATCAGTTGATATCTCTTTCAACCAAATAACCGGGCTTTGTGCTCTCTGCTTTCTGGAGAAGGTATGATTCTATATCCTAGGGAGCAAAATTGTGGAGTAACTTGCTTTCCAGGAAAAAAAAATGCTACTAACAGTTTGTCATGCTAGTGGGGAGAGACAGGAAGTCAATACAGTTGGAACCAGGGTGTTTTTTGCAGAGTTTTCGGCACTTTTTTACATGTGTAGAATATAGATGTTGCCTTTATCATATCCTAGTTTCCATTTGCTGTGAACATAATATGTTCTTTTCTCAACTAATGAAAATTATCAGGAAAACTGTTGGTGTTTGCTAGTTGTAAAAATTGGCAACTCCTGCAGTGTGAACTTTTGTTCCTGCTGATGTTGCATGACTATTATAGTGATGTTCACTGCACTTGAAGACATGTGGAGCTATATGTTCTAAAGAAAAGAATAATACAGCACATACATATATTACTCAACTTTAAATTTATTGTAATCAAGCTCTTATGTGAGTTTTTAGCTATATAGATCCATGTCCCCTGTTCTCCTTTATTTAAGACTATGCAAAGAAGTTTAATAATGTTCAATCAATCTTAACCACTTTGCTTCATATCATCCTAAGTCTAAATCCTATAACTCACATGTGTCCAATTTTTCATGCCAAAGTGTGCATCGGTCTAAGCTGGGCATGTACTAGTCATCTGATACATCCTTAAGTCGATTCTGCTTTCACATTCTTATGAATGCGCTCATTCTACATTTCATTCTTGTATTTCCTAATATCCATCTTGTCATTCTGTTCTCTACCATGCACATTTTATAGTGCACGTCTATTTTTACTCATTTGCATCTATTTATGTTTCAATATATTTATTTTACACTTTCTGCAATGGTGCCTCGTTCTGTTTTCCTGTTGCTTTAGAGTCCAGTTTGGTATCATCATCAATTGGTGGATTTAGACCTTTCCATTTCCAAATTGATTGCTTGTTAACACTTTGCTTTGGTGGTTCTTTGTTAGTAGCGATTACCAAATTTTTTTTCCTTTTTTTTTAACTATTATTACATTCTTTTGTTGTCATGAAAACTTGACTCATGATGTGAAAATTACACTGACTTCATTCTACTATACCAATTTGACTTTTCTAGTGCTCGTTGTTTCTCAGGTTGACCAATTTATTGGGAAAAATCATCTCCTCAAACACAGTATTATTTTGATCAAAGCCTGGTGTTTTTATGAGAGCAGAATTCTTGGGGCACACCATGGTTTGATTTCAACATATGCATTAGAAATATTGGTCTTGCACATCATCAACATCTTCCATTCATCACTACCTGGTCCCTTAGCAGTGAGTTCTTTCATTTCAGCATATCTTATGAGTGCATCTACAAATGAGTGAGCAACTTAAACTTTTGATCATCTTTTTGCAGGTGCTATACAGATTTTTGGAGTACTATAGCACTTTTGATTGGGATAACTATTGTGTCAGCATTCATGGTCGTGTTGCAATATCTTCCCTTCCAGAAATTGTGGGTAAGCAGTAAAAGAATGTGGCCGAAATCATGTTATTGGTCTAAGAATTCGCTTAAGGATCTATATTGAGCTCTCTTTCTTGTGTTCATTGAGCAGATTCACCAGATTATAGTAGGAATGAGTTATTGCTCGCACCAGAATTTCTGGAGAGCTGCAGAGAAAAGTTTTCAGTTCCTATAAAAGAAATTGAGAATGGGGGTCATGACTTTCCTGTTAAGCATCTCAACATATTGGATCCCTTAAAAGACAGCAACAACTTAGGACGTAGTGTCAGCAAAGGTATGATTAATGATATAACTGTAAGTTATTAGATGAATCCTAGATTTCAAGGGCTTGTACGGGGTATCTGTGAATTATGAAGCTTCCTGAAAGGGCATGGGAATCCTCTCTCTTCTTAGTGAGCTGCAGCAATCTTCATGGAGGAGGAATCAATATTACGTGTTGGATGATACTTCAACTGCTTTCAACAGTCTTCCAATATATTCTTTGTCCAGCAAGATGTCTGGTTGTTGGAAAAAAAAGGCAGAGATTCCCAACACCTATAGACGTGTGAAGATTTTTTCTGATCATGCTTCACAACATATTTGCATTTTTATTTATTTCTGGCATGTTCCTACACATGCACACACAGGCACACACTCAGATCTGATTGCATTATGGGGAGGTGACTAGTCCATGATGATCCTTATGTATCCTTGCAGGCAACTTCTATCGTATAAAATGTGCCCTTGCCTATGGGGCTCAAAAACTTAGAGAAATCCTTATGCAACCAGGAGAAAGCATGGGTGCAAGATTGGAGAAGTTTTTCACTAATACTTTGGATCGCAATGGGAGGGGAGAAAGGCCTGATACACCTGTTCTTGTACCTGCATTTGGAACTGGAAGATCTCAAATTTCTGATCTCAGTGGAGACTATAACAATTACTACAATGTTCTATTATGTGGCCAATGGTGTCACAATTATTCGCTGCCTCTTTCTCCACAGATCAGTCCCCCGGTGTCACCTTCTCAAATCCAGCAGAGAGTTAATTGGGACGCACTATCTAGTTTGCTTCAATGCAAGAACAGTGCTTTTCCTCAAAGAGCCAGCGATGTGTTTGTCCCGAGAGGGCCACCCTATCAACTATATGCCACTACTTCTGGTATTGATGAAATGGGAAAGTCGCGAGGAATAGGCACATATATCCCTGATGTGGTAAATATAAATTTTGCCCATTTTCTTGTTAATTTGTTGAAACGATTGAGGAGGTTCACTTCAAACCAAATAGAGAAGTCGTTTGACTAAAAATTGTAATGCTTGAATTCTGCAGAGCCATCATCCGTACAAAGATTTGCTACCATGGATGAAAGGGAGGAATCCAGATTCTCCAATTCATAGTCCATTTAATTTGCCCCGAAAGACTGAGGAAGTTGAAGATGACAGAGAGAGAAAGACAAGCGAGAATTGCTGCCATAATCTTTCACTGGATCAATTCTCGCTTCGTCCCTGCCATAAGAAGTCCATGCGGCCGATTTTCAAGTCCCTACAGGCCAAGGAACACTCTGCCTCCTTTAGAATTGAGGGGGCATTCAGGCATCTCCCATCACCATTGTCACTGCCATCATCCATGGCAAGGAAGGACGCAGAATCCAGGGTTCCAATCACTTTGAAGACAATGCCATCTAGCCCAAAAATTTCAACAATGAAGCAACAAGAATGATTAGAGAGATCAACAAGGGGTATGTGTGGAATTCTCTAAAATATTAAGGTTTTAGAGACCATAATTAATATATTTCCGAGTCTTCTCTTTACTTGTTTCGCGTCATAGGCTGCTGCTCGGGCTCTATCAACCCATTTGCAGCTGTTAGAGCATCTGAGAAAAGAGTTATAGCCTTATAGGTAAAAGCATGGAACCTACAGCAGAACAGAAAGGCTGAAGCTGTTAGATCTTTTCTTCTTTACTAATACCCCTGACCTTGAGGGCTTCTATAACGAAGTTTGTGTTTTTAGTTCTCTCTCCCCTCTGTCAAATCATAATACAGAGGATTTGTAGAGGATAATCCTTGGAGGGGTTTATCAACCTTTTCACCCTCTCTGTGTAACTATATAGCAAAAAGATGTTTTACAGGCCATCTTCTAGAGCTCCTTTCTGATAGATTGTAAAAATAGATGTTTTGCGTACAATTTTCTTGAGGCTATAATACCAATGCCTTTTAACACCTCTTCATTTCAGAAACGCGATGCTAAACACTTTCTTGGACAATTATTTGTCTATACTCAATATATGATAGGATCAAACCAATAATAGACTGTCTTGCAAGTAATAAGTTAATTTCTTAATTTTGAGTTCAATTGGTCAGAGTATGTTGTTATGGTGGCGATATGGTAAGAGTGTTCATTAAATTAATTACATGTCATATGAGTGTTACGTCATATTAATAATAAGAATTCATGAATCCAAATTAAATAATTAGAAAACTTATCATACCAAAAATAAATAACAATGATAAAGAGTACAAGAGGATAATATGTAGTGAAAATGAGAAAAACAGAGTCACTAATAGTGATCTACACATTATTGGAGTTCATTTCAATTTATAAAGAGAAACACCCATATATTTTGAAGATGAAGAAATTTCTTGCCTAGACATTGATTGATCCATCATGTCAATTATATTATTAATCATAATGGCATTGTAAATGAATTGGGTACAGGTAAGTGTCGTTCAAAATTTTAGTATAGGATGAAAAGGAAAGGAGAGAATTCATCTAGAAAAAAGCCTGGTGAAAAAATTTCCGGAGTTGGCCTTCTGGAGGCAAGCAACGTGAACATATCTTCCGAAATTGTCCACTTGTCTTGCCTCTCCTCTAGTATCTTTCTTGCAGACTTTACAGGTTTTGTCAACCCACCCCTCTTCCACGTATTGTCCATCCACTGATTTCAACATACCAGAACTACATTAGAATCCATTGGATTCTTTCAATTAAATTCATCAATTCTTCCAAAAGAAAACACATGTATAGGAATGAAGTGCATGCATACCTTCAATGTATGATTTGAAGAAATCCTTGTATGTCCCACCAATTTTCCTCCTAAGAGCACCATACTGCATGCATCCAATCAATGAGAAATCCCAAGTTACAGTGTAGAAAATGAAAAGAGCCTAGACAAAGTCTTTAATATTGGATCAATTCAATTGGGTACCTGTTCCTTAGTCATTCTGCCACCAGACTTGGTGTTTGCTCTAGCCTCTTCAAGAAGTTCAGCATCTTTTGCAGATCGAACTTGGGAGAAATCTAGAGCTTCAGTCACACTGCTAAACAAAGATTGCTTACTCTTCTTTGCCTGATCGTCTTTTCCGTTCTCCGATTTGGCCAACACTCGCAACCTAGAGCTGGGAAGCTTATAGTTATGGTGGGATAAGTATTTCTGTTGTGGAGGGAAACAATTCTGTGAAGTTGACAGAGGAAGAGTTCTAAATCCCATTTTTTCTTTACAATTCTCAGTTTACTTCTACTCTTAATTAACAACTAAGTTTTAATTTATATATTTAAGAATGGTTGCGCTTGGCCTGCAAACATCCACCACTTGTTCAGTGCAACTTGTAGTTGTCAATAGCTCGACTGCCACTCGGTATACTTGGTGGCTAAAGGAAAAGCTACGTGGTCCTTTCCTAATCTGGTCTGAAGTTGGGTTAGGAACAGAAGAAAGCAAAATTCTACTAAAACCATGTATTATTAATTTATTTTATAAATGGACGCATAGGTCTAACCTGAATGAGAAATTTCCAAAAGAAATATCTCTGACAGAAATGTTTTAGCATATTTATTACTATTGGCTAGAACTCTTTTGTCTTCTTGTCAAAGCCAATATACATGTTCTTCACTTCAACGACAACCACAGGAAAAATAGATAATTCCCGCATGCAAAGCCTTATTCCCCCTTAAAAATACGACCGAGTCATTTTCTTTGAACAAATTATTTTAGACATAATACATAAATTTATCAAATATACTTGTTCAGCCAAATTCTGTTCGTTATTTGAAGTTGTAAATTCAAAACAGTTGCAGGATTCCTTCAGCATTTGAACTAAAAATCACAACATATAGGTTGATACTTACCTGGCTGCCAACATCACAGTTCACTAAAGGTTTATCATTATGGTGAATGAGAGTGAATTTCTTTTTCTTTTTTCCTTTCTTTTCTATCTTATCACACATATGATGGGGAATACGTGATTTCTCTACAACAAAATGTTAACCTTCCACACACATCGTTGATTTACTAACCGCTTTACTCGTGCTACTCTTTAGTTATATCTCTAAAGTAAAAACAAGTTACATGGTATTCTTACACAACATAAACCATGCCAACCTCTAGAAGAGAAACTGGTGGCACTTTGAGCGCCACATCCGGCCCTCTGCAGTTCCTCCTCAGGAAGTTATACCCAAAATTAATAGCTAATCTCTTCAGGAGAGACGAGCCTTGTTTTGCTTGAACATGCGAGTGTCCTAGTAAAAATGCAGTACCTGCTTGTTCAGCTGCAAATAGATCTTCTAGCTCTTCTTTCAACTGCAGATCCATATCGGATTGCAAATGTTCAGACTCATCATCCATTAGGAACCTCACTCTTTTTTCTACTACACCAATAGGTTCCATTTCAATGACATCAGCCATACTTTCAAGTGTTGAAAATCCACCAGATACACTTGCTGGCCGCACACTCCCCTCAATCTCATATGCTTTTGTACCGGAAAATGATACGGTCCCAATCACAGCCAATCTACATTCGCTTGTTGATTCGTTAGAACAAGATGCATCATCCTCAGTAAACGAGTTACTTCCATGCTTTCGATGCCAATAATATTTGATGAAATCAGCCAGCCTAGCCACAAGCTCAGATTCAAAAGAATCAACATCCTGGTGCACATCACGGTATCCATAGCGGACAATGCATCTATAGGACCGATGAGATGGAGGTCCTACACGTCCCACAAGATATCTCTCAGCAGGGGGCACATAAGGGACAGGCACTGATTTTACACACACAAAGACAAGGATACGGTGAAATGCAGGGAGGTTGGTTACAAAGCGTGAGAAATTAGCAGGGACGCCAGAGGTGAGATCAGTGAAAACCAAGCCAATGCCAGGAACCCTGGCAATTCCTAAGCTTGGACCTAGCGCTAAAAGCCAGTCTAGTGATACCTTGTTATGAAGGTCAAATTCATATTTTTTAATGGTGGCATAATGCCAAACGAACATGATGGTCATGAGGAATAGAGCTAAGAGGATGGGGAGCCAGGCACCCTCTGTGAACTTGGTGAGCGAAGCTGAGAAGTAAAGCAATTCAACAGATCCAAAGAAAAGTAGAAAAGAAAGTGCAACGATGGAGGGCTTGTTCCAACAAAGGATGATAACAAGGGAAGTAAGGCATGTGGTCACTAACATCACCGCCATCACTGCTAATCCTGCAAAAGGTAAAAATGCAGTAAATGTAAAACTTTGAAGTTTAGAGCTCCCTCGTGTCTAATTTTAGGTACTTGTTAATGACTTCATTTGATCATTAATAGTGAGACAGAGCAAGTTGAAAGACAACTAACATGGTAATTCAGTAATGAGATAATAATTTCTTAAGTATGGAACTGGAACATAGAAGATGTAGCTTACCTGATGCATTCCCCATGTGTTTTGTATCTCTAAATCCAATAGTCACAGCAATACACAGGATCATGAGAATCCAATTTATCTCGGGTATATATATCTGACCATGTATCTCATCGGAGGTGTGAACAACCTTCACTTTAGGGAAGCAGCCAAGTGACTGGCTCTGATTTATGATAGAGAATGTCCCACTGATGATTGCTTGACTTCCAACCACAGATGCAAGAATGGCTATTACCAGTACTGGCAACCTCAATTTTTCTGTGAACAAGGTTTTCAAGTGATCAGATACCAAGTACACAACTATCGAAAAATAATTCCCAATAAATAGAGATGTTGCATTTCTTTAATTTAAGTTACTAAGGCTATAAAGTTTCATTTACTTCAGTCAGCATAGATAGGGCAGCAAGTATGCCACAGAAGTACAAATCTAAAATGTAGCCTCCTATCAATTGAATGCAAAATGAACATTGTGATCTTCTTCCGAAAAGATGGCGGTGTTACCTGGAACTGATATATAAAAACCGATACGATTATCATTGTCATGATGTTGTGACAGATAAGCAGCTTGCCCCATGTATGCCAATATAAGTGCCGGATAAACCAGAAAGGTGAAAGCAATCTAAAGGAGTACATAAGAAAATATAAATATACTCTTGCAGGCAGCAAGAATTTTTCTCTGACCTGATGAGACATGAACTTTAAATTCTAATATACCTGAATTGCAGCATAAGAGAAATGGCCAAGATCAGCAAACATTGCCTCTGAACCTGCATAGAGCAGCATGCATATTATTTGCATTCTTCTGTAACTGAATAAGATATAAAAGTAGAGGACTCTCTCACACAAAATAATCCACTACCACAGAAGCCCTGGATTACAAACTGTGTAAGCATAGAGAATATATAACAAGTCGAATTTCTAATATACCTGTTATGCACAACAATATTCCACCCAAAGACATCCACCCGCCTTTCCTTGTTTTCTTCAAGAACTTGAACATGTAATACGGAGAAAGTGCTTGATAGACATTAGGGTTCCAATGGATTATGTTATACAAGCCAAGGGCACTAATGCACAGTAGCCATGACAAGACAATAGGCGCAAAGAAAAATCCCAGCCGGTGAGTGCCATAGTGTTGAAGGGCAAAAAGACAAACTAAGATGAAGCAAGTGATCGGAATCACAGCATCTGCAGTAAGGCAAGGGCAATGAGTATTATTGTTAAAAGTACACTACAATCACAATTGGCATTTTATATGATATTCTTTATATTCTACAACTAATTAAACGCATGTAATGACATCAAGGAAAAAACCTACAAAGAGCAGGTCGTACAGACTTTACAGTGACAATAAAATCTATCTCGATAGCATTAATCGCAAACAATTTGTAGTATATTGACAAACTTGAGTCGCACAAAGGCATTGATCAAACATAGCTATCACTTTCACTTGGTTGGGAACTTAGTCCCCATATTCTTTGCACAAGTTATTTTCCCTTTATTCTCCTTCACATACCTTCCTAAGCAGACATAAAGAAGGTAAAGATTCATGCTTCCAGAAAACCTATTTTAAGGCAGCAAATTTCATTTCGCTTCCATTTAGTCAACTGATGGACTGGGAAAAAGTACGATTATAGAAAAACAACTTCACCTGGGGAAAAGAATAAAAACAATAACATAAACTTTAACCATCCCACTTCTTGTCACCTTAAAACAGTGAACTATATACACTTAGAGACTCAATACTGCTCTCCCTTCAGTCACTTCAAGTTAGAAATAATCAGCAGTGACAATCATAGCATAGTATTTATTTGTCAATCTGACAGGTGCACCAGGATCCCTAAACAAATAAGTTTCCAACCAAATACAAGCATACAGTAACTTGGTTATTTTGATGTGCTTCTGCAACTTGACTGGATGGAAGGCATTCATCAATCAAAATTATCTTGCGTTCACTTGTTTGGATACTAGGCTATGAATTTCATTTGGCATAAGAATTGGCTCAGTCCACGAATAAAATCATGGACCAAGTCTAGGCTTGAGATTTACGCTACAAGAATGTGGGGTAGAAGAGGGGACAAGGGAAGACCATTCAAGACCACAGTATGGGCAGCAGGAATGGTAACAAATTTTGGGCTGACTGGCTTTTGCTCAACAACCGGATAAGAATGATAGAGTGGACCCCGCCTCCAGTAAAACGAAACCATTCAATTATCGCCATCCCTAATGGCCAACTACAGACACCAGTTTATGCCTTTGAATGATTCACATCACTTTTTCAACATTTGTCTGAATGAAATTGTATTTGCAGACAATCTAAGCTGGTAAGCCCAATGAATATACAAGTAGAATAAGTAATGAGGTAAGTTACAAGTAAAAGAGAATTACACTGATGATGTTCCTTTGACATAGAGAACTCTAGGCCAGACACTGCTGAGAAAACTACACACAAGAATAAATGGATAAATCAATAATATGTTAATCAGAAAACTAAGAAAGAGCTAGCAATGTTAAACAAATTACATCCAAATGTTACTGCGAAGAGATTATACCTGAAATTGCTGGAGTGAGCAATCCATCTCCAATTACCATACACGTGCCAAGAAGAACCAATATCAGCAAAGCAGTATGCAAGCCTTTATGCTTCTCAAGGTAGGTTTTAACCCACGAACTTTTCTTCTTCTCTGGTGGATTCTCCATTTTGTATGTGGAGAGTGCTTCATCTGCGACCTGCCTATTAGGCAGAAGGCTAACTTTTGTATGCCGGCATATCAAAGAATACAGAGCAAAAGTACCGCCTATAAAATCAATAACAAAAGGTTTTCAATTCGATGCTCAACTGATTCAGTTGTAGCATAAATGCTTGGGCACTTACCCTCTCCATTGTCATCTGCTCTGAGGACAACGAAGACATACTTGAACAAAGGGACTAAAGTAAGAGTCCAGAAAACAAATGACAGAACGCCAAATATCTCTTCATTGGATTCTGAATGATGGATATCTTCTGCAAATGTGCTCTTGTAAACATAGAGAGGGGAAGTGCTAAGGTCTCCATATACCACACCAAGACTCTGATAAGCCAAAACTAACAGTGTCTTCCAAGATTCCTTCTGAAATGCAATTTGACAAGCATAATTTTCAAGAATTCAGTCAAGTAGCTGAAGCGCATCAAATAAACAAGTTGCTGTGGACTGAACTGGAGTCCAAATTTTGTAGGAAAGCTAATAATCCACAACATAAAAAGGAAGTTCCAAATATAATTTAAAGTACAGATCCATGAAATTGAGCCCAGAGAACAAAATGCACAAACCTTGGAGCTATCCCAGCATTTGCCATGCCCAAGATCCATGGTTCTTATACCTCAATAATCTTCAGAATGAATTTCATTAAGTTCTTGAAAAGGTTAGTTGCTGATCTTCAGTGAGTACAATAAGAAATAAATCTGAAAACACCATTCAAAGAATGTCTTCATGAAACTTCCAAGGCTCACATGCATATATTCCCGCTTTACACCGCAAATCGAAAAGGAAAAATAGAAAGCAAAGGCAGATCACGTTCACTCCCTTTCCAGTAAATCCACATGCCATCCATACTTCCATCACATCCCCACCAAACTCTTATAAAAACAAGCATATATTTTTCTTAAATTTTTCATAAAGTACAAATAAAAACTCTTCAAGTCAAGAGATACCCACATACTAATTTTTGAATAGCTCAACCCTTCATATGCTAAGGCTCAACTGGGCTAAAATTATGCAGAAAAAAACTAATAAATGTAGAAGGGCTCTCAGTTTAATTGCCGCAAAATAAAAATTATAACTTTACCTTTCTTTTCTGGTTGCTATTTCAGTGTTTCTTATTCTTCAATCTCTCAAGAAAGGCTAATCCAACACAACAGATTGAGCAACTACTAGCACAGAAACGAGGGTATAGAAAAACAGGAACTTTGAAATTAACAGGGTATATATATATATATATCATGATGCCATATGTGAGATAGTTACTACTGTTACATATTTCGGCAGTGAAATAGAAGATAACAAAGTTGAAGAATTCCAAGTGATAGCAATAGAAAGGCACAATCACGTGATAGAATGACAGTTACATTCACACAAGCATCACACCACCACTATCAAGCAACTAGTGCCCACAACATAAAGGCCGATTTGAGCAGACCTCACCCCACCCTCTCCCCCTTCTCTCTCTCTGTCCATCTCTCTCTCTCTCTCTCTCTCTCTCTCACACACACACACACACATCCACATAGACTATAGACAGTTTCTTTGACCACTCTCTGTTTATGAAAGTTGCTTCCCACTGATGAATTTCAAGATTCTTACCGACCCCTTTTTTTTATTCAAAGATTTTCAAGATTCTCACCCTTTTCATTATTTTTTCTCGCTAAAGCTCTAAAAACTGATTTGAGCAGTTTAAAAAGGAAGGCAGGTGAAGTGCTTTTATAATTGCCATTAATAAAAAAAAAGGGATTTTGCCAGTAATTCAAGAAAATACAAAGAAACAAAGACTCAATTGAACTCTATTAACTGTAAGAACCAAAATCTCTCACCAATTACTTAACCTACCAAGATTTGCTTCAATGATAACACTAGGAGGCAGACCCATGTGAGTCATTAAAAATTGAACACGCTATTTAGATCCAACTGTAGTTATCAGTTATCACCACCCTTTCAATACCCCTCTATGTGGCAACATTTAGGCTCAGCTTTATCTGTTTTCTTATACCCACTTGGCCTCCCTCTCAGACCCACTTTGTTTCTTTCATCATCTCAGCTAAACAGCTTTTTTCTTGCTGCATCAACCATCATCTCTCGTCTTAACCTTTCTGGATGTTTTTATCTTCTACAAAGATAAGCGACTACGTCTATTTGTATCCATTCCATTGTCACATTTTTGTAAATTTTCAGCGGGAAACATAAGTAGGCAGGTCTAAAACGAACAGCTAAATAAAAGGTTCAAACGTTACCTGAATTTCCATGCTATTTTGAATTTGTTGCCTTCAAGGGTAATATACTCTCCTTGGATCGGTAAATATACACTGAAGCAACATCCAAGGGAATGGAGTGCAAAGTTCAAATCTTTCCAATCCTACCATGCTTAATAAATAAGGTCTACAGTGAACTTGGTCACTCTTTATGTAACATTAACTCTTACAGGCAGATTTGAAACATGAAGAGAAGGTACTGAGTAGGCTTAAGACAGCTATATTTTGGATGGATTTGAAGGGTTAATTGAATGGACAAAAAGCTGTTAAAGCTGCGAATCAACCGACAATGGCGAATGTTGCTCAGAGAAATGAACTATATAAAATTAAAAATGAAAGAAAGATAACGTGGGTAAGACTTAAGAGAAGCTGATATCAGTCCCGTGACAAATTGATTTCATGGAAGAAAGTAATAAAGAAATGCCATAGCATTCACCCAAAAAAAAAAAAAAGCCATAGTAGCGGGTGGAGTTTGTTTTAGTTGTCCAAGTTGCTGGAGAAAAAAAAAAGGAGTAGAATTTCCTGAACATTTTAGTACAAGGAATGTTTCCTTTATTCCAAAATTATCTACAGAAAATGTGGGATTCAAATATTTCATGGATAGGTTCATATTCTTGCATGCCCATAAGATCATGAACCGTTCCATTGTTCCTTCTTTTTTTTTTTTTTTTCCTTTTAAGGGATAAATATCTGTTAATGCATCATTAGATTGGATTTACTAGTATAATAAAGTATTATTTATTATACTTTGTGCAGTGCGATTTTTAAATTATTCTACAGTAGATATAGTTTTTTTTTTTTTTAAGGAACATTAGATATAGTTAAGATTATATATCAACTACAAAATTGGAGTTTTGCATATAATTAGAATTTGAAAACGGAAATGTACCCAAAAAAGGAATTTGATAACGGAACCAACTACGAAATTAAGAGTGATAACGGGAACAAATTCGGGGTAGAGTTTATTATTTCGGTTCCAAAATCCTTATATCCAATTCCGTTTTTTATTCTCTTTCATTTTTTGATTAAAAAAAAAA
>CATIWF010190044.1:0-12657 GCA_949630135.1 Balakata baccata
TTTTAATTTCTATCATTTAATTAATTTATTTTCAATAACTTGTCATCCTTATTTAATTTATAACTTGACACGTGCGACTTGCTCTTATTACGATAAACTGACCGGTAGCAAGTCTACCTCGTGAGCATGTTCTAGCTAAAAACCCTTTGTATGCATGTGTTTCATGTGAATGACATATATAAAATGAATATGTCCAAATGTAATGCGTGTCATAATGCATGTGGGAAAGTCGAGAATGTTACATTCTGTCTCCAAATTAATGTTTTATGTTAATAAATTATTTATGATTACGAGAAATTTTGTTCTGAGAGAGTAATTATATGAAATAATAGATATATAATAAAATATCATAAATAATAAATAAATTAGCTCTATGGAAATTCTTATATAATAAAATATATAATATAATATAAAATGATTATATTTTAAAAATAAAAAAAATATTTTTGTTATGCAACATATTTCTAGTTATTTGTTATGTTTGAAAAATTGTAATTACGAGTAATTTTGAAAGAATAATTCGAGCGAGTTCTACAACTTGATTTTGAAAAGAAAATCCGATATTTACTATTTAACATGAAAACTACGAATTAATGCATTAATATATTCAAAATTATGGATGTATAAATAGATATTAAAGTTTAAAGTAAACTTTTTTTTATAACGAGAAATAAAGTGATAGTGAATAAAGTGAGTGATATTAAGTGTTGATAAAAAAAAGTATTAATAAAAAATTATTACTAAAAATTATTTATTGCATGTCAATTAAAAAAGTTAAAAATTAAATTTTGAAGGGAGAACAATTTATTTATACCTTTCTTTATTGATTGATAAGGTTTTGAAAAGAAATAAATAGTTTGGTCAAAGTAAAAAAGACACCACAAAACTGTCAAATTGCTATAAAGTTGCCCATTAACTTGGAAAATGGATTCTATTTTACGCTATTTGATTCAATTCTTAGAAATATTCGATAATTTTTTGAATCTTCAATAGATGAATTAATATATTTCGTAAAATTTTTTAATTAATAAAATTTTTTCATCAATAGCTGATAAATGATTCTAAACATATTCAATTGAAGTCATCAACTGTTAGCTCTTATATATTTTATTAATTACAAATTTTTCAATTAAACAAATTATTTATAATTATAAATATAAAAATATTACAAATAATATTTAAGCTAGTAATATTATTTATTTTAAATGAAAAAATATATAATATTTTTCTAATTGCTATATATATGTTATTTAATATATTAAGTATAAATAATATTAAATTTATTTATAAATTATACAAATATATTTTTTAAATTTTTTATAATTAACTAAACTTTATTATTTTAAATATAATATATAACTATATGAAATAATTATTTTATTTACTTATACTTCATATAAGAATATATATTTCGAGTAATATGAATTATATCTGTAAGATAATTTTACATTCTAATAGTAGCTGCTTAATTAATTTTATTAAACACCAATCAATCAGCTAAATTGATAATTTTACATTCCAATAGTAGCGGTTTAATTAGTTTTATTAAAAATCAATATCAATTAGCTATCAATTATCAACTATTAACTGCATTCAAACCGCTACCAAATCTAACCTTAATCAAAATTGCTTCCACTTACAATTAACATACTTTAATAAGCGCGGAGTTTTGTAACTCTGTTTTTGAAAGTCAATAGTAGACAATAGGGATGTATACGGATTCTGAATCTTTCCAAATTAGATCGAAAAATTAAGAAAAAAGATTCAGAACCGAACTACGTCATTGACTTTTTTTATTAGAACCAGACCAAATTGTATCGTTGACTTTAATTTTGACAGATCTTGATCTTTCAGTAATATTTAGACCGAGAACAACCGATATTTTAATATTTAAATTTTACTATATATAATAACTAATAAGAATTAAATGATTTATATAGCATTATTTATAACTTTTATAGTTTTATTATATAAATATTTAAATTATATTATATTAAATTTATTAATTATTTTATAAAATTAATATAACATTTATAATAGTAATAACTTCTTGAAAAATTAACAAGTTAAAAATAATGTTATATATTAAAAAATTTATAATAACAATGTAGAAATTTAAACTTTATAACCTCCATGTAAATTTTAAATAATTTAGAAATCTGGTATCAAGAAGGGCGATCATGGCCACAATAAAAAGGTCTTTGCGTCCATGATAGGTTAGAGCAAGTCGGATTGCTCCAAAGTACTAGCTATCATTTCTTATTATGATTTTTATCATTAATTATATTTGTTAGCATTTGTAGTTTATTTTAATTGTATTATATAATAAATTTAAATTATATTAATTATTGAATAAATCAAATTCAAGTGCAATCAATTACAAAGTAACCTAATATATTATACGCTAGTCATTGGTATATAATAATTTAGTGTATAGTTTTTTGAAACTAGTTGAATTAATTTTTCTATAGTATTTTAAACTATTTGAGTATCAAACTATTTGTATTGTATTGTTTAATACTAAAAAAATTGAAAAACTGTATTAAATTATTCTGAATTTTTAGAACAATTCAATACACAGATTTTTTTTCTTCCAATACAATACAATAATTGTATTTTTAAATTTCTAAAATTTTAAGATAATATTGGAGATTTTCTAACTCTTGAATCGACTAGAATGTGTATACGCTAGGAGACAATGATCCATTTAAAGGCCACGTGTGGTTTGAATAAAATAAGTTAACAAATTAAATTTTGAAATGGATTATTTTTATTCGTAGTATGAGGAGTGCTAGCTTATTATTATTATTATTATTATTATTATTATTATTATTATTATTATTATTATTATTATTATTATAACTGTTTATAAGCTACTATCTGTATATTATTTTTTGTCTTTTTATTTTTTAAGTGATACATACTTTTTTATATTTTTATATGGATTTCACATATTAAAAATTAATTATATGTTATTCAAAAAATAGAGAAAGCAAAAAAACATGATATTAGTATTGATAATTGAATTGAGTTAGACAAATTGTAGTTCTTGTAACTTCATGTTTGCAATAAAATTATATAACTTTTTTTTTCCTAAAAACTCAATTATATTTTTATTTTATTAAAATCACTTTTAGCCAGTTTTCATATATGAGTTATCGGAAATCTAATATGTAACTGAAAATTTGATGTAGAAATTAATATATTATCGAAAATCTGACATGATAACTGACGTATTATTAAAAAATATAATAACTTTAGCGAAAAAAAAAGCTAAATGACTTTTTTAGAATGAAAAAAATTCTGCAATTTTACTAAAATAAGAACAAAATTTAGGAATCATATACGAAATTAACCTTCAATTTCTAGTTTCTCGTAGAGTTAATGTGTGTTCTCAATTAAATCATCTTTAAAACTCTTTTTCGAATTATTTGATTATATGTTTTTGCGACTAAGTTGGATCTATTTATTCGAATAATTAGGTTGAATTGTTTTGAAAACTCTAGAGTTATTCATCAAATTATTTTCAATTTTTAAAGTATTAATTATTAATATATTGTATAAGATTTTAGATAATTTATTACTTTGGGCAGAAAATTTTGATTTTCAAAAAGTTTTAATTTCTTATCATTGCTTTTTTTAATTATTTATTTTATATTTTTATAAGGTTATAATTTGATTATACTTAGCGTCACTCGTTTAATATTATATGACTCATGTTATAAGGATGGAGAAATTAATATAATTTAATTGTAAGAAAAATATTAAGATGAATAATTGTGCGGATTTGAATAGGGTCACTATAGTTCTTCTCTTTATATATATATATATATATATATATATATATATATATATATATTTTATTCTATAGGATTTTCAACACAAGACTTTTTCAAGAGAACTGTGCTCTTCATGATTATAAAAATCAGACCGGTCTGATCGATTTAACAGGAAAAATTAGGAACTGGTTCTTAGATTGTACGGTTTTTACCTCCAAAACTAAGAGAAAAATAATCTGGTGAAAAAACCGACAAATCGGCCAGTTCAACTGGAAAAACCGGAAACCGACCAGTTTTTTCGGATTTTTTTTACTTTTTTGCAAAAAAAAAATTATTTATTAAATTTGGTCCAATTTAGTCAATTCAACCGGTTCAACTAAAAAATTGATCCAAAAACTATATGAGTTAACTATAAACTAATCAAATTGGTTAAAATAAATATGTTTTAAAATAATTAATCTACCATTATTTATAAAATGATATGTTATCTTCATTCTTACTTTTTTTTTATGTTGGATTGTTCAATAATTTTTACATTTTTTCTTACTTCTTTTTTATATTACTTTTCTTTTACAATTTGAAAATTTTGGCTAATTGTATTTTTAAGTTATAAATTACATTTACATTTAATAATTAATTAAATATTTAGTTATACAAATATATGAAATATTATTTTTTTAAAAAAAATAAAAAAGAGAATATTAGATATGTTATATTATTTATGTACACTAGAAAAGATCTTCCACAACTTATTTTCTATTTTTATTATATATGAGACATATTATATTTTATTATATATGAGATATGTTATATTTTATGAAAATATTACGTAGGTCGATTTTGACCTTAAATTTATGATCTGCTGATTTTTTCAGTTCATTACCTGAACTAGTTTTTACAACTTTAGTGCTCCTAATATGACTAAAATAGCATGTCCTTATATGGTCATCTCATTATTGAGTGCGTTGTTTTTTGGTTCACCAGCTTCTAATATTATTGGGCTGTCACTTTTCAAGTCAAGTCGAGTTCATGCAGTTTTCAAGTCATGTCCAAAAATAAGAGTTTTAAGTATTGACTTGGTTTAAAAATACATATTTTATAGTTTTTTTAAGAAATTGAGTAAAAATTTTAATTTTTAAGTGATATTTTTTAACACAAGTGATAAGAAATAAAAAAAATTAAAGAAAAAAAAAAGATGATGGTGGGACTATTGAACCTTGAAGGGTATTTTCATTATTTTGATAATTACAAATAATTATGCAATGAGATTTAATCATTTCAAGTGTTTTAAGTATTAAATAGGTTAATTATAACATTTAAGAGCTTTGGAAATCAATATTAGATAAAAAAAAATAGCTTAAAAGGAAATGTTTCACCATTAAGGTTCATGACTATGAATATCAACATTCATAATCATGAATATTTAGTCATGACCGTGAATATCAACATTTATAACTGTGAAAGATTGATTCATGACCATGAAAGTTTGGTCAAATGGCCCAGTATCCTTCACAACCAGCTTTCACTACTAAGCAAATGTTCGTGGCCGTGAAAGAACCTTTCATAATCGTGAAAATTGAGCGGGAAACTCATTTTCAAGTTCCAAAATGCTTCATGATCGTGTCAAAAAGTTTCACGACCATAAATCTGGGCACATATATCATTAATGAGATAGTTCAACAACCATAAATGCATTAAAAGCACCCCCAATGGCTACAATACTCCAAGAGAGTATAAATACTTCACATTTATAACTGAATAAGGCAATATAACTGAATAAGGCAAGAGAACAATTGATTAAGTGCATATTACTTCAAATCATCTTTGTGCATTAATTTTTAAGCTATCTCTCTTTCTCTCACTTACTTCTATATTGTATTTTTGAAAAGGTTGAATTTTCTTGAGTTCTTTGGATTGGGGATTGAAATTCTTGTAAAGATTTGAGTGTGAGCCTTAGATTAAAATAATTGGGTAGCTTGTTTAAGCTTGTAAGGCTTTAATCTACACTTTGAAGTAGATTGATATTGAATTAAAACTCTCAACTAAGGTTGGGGAGAGGAGTAGGCTAAAAGGGTTGAACCTCTATAAATCGATTGTGTTCTCTTGCTCCTTATTGCTTAATTTTATTTTTTCCATTCCATTCAAAAATCCTAATTCACTCCCCTCTTGGTACTTATGACATTTCATTTGGTTTCAAAGCTAGGTCTACTTCATTGAAGATTTATTCATCTTGGAGTAAAGATCATAGCCTCTACAAGTCAAGTTCTCAATGTTCATTGACCAAGCTACACAAGACCTCTATTCTTTGATAGAACTAATTATGCTTATTAGAAGAACAAGATGGAAATGTTCTTAGATAGTGAAGGTGTCAATCTTTGGGATATTATTGAAAAAGGGTGGACTCAACCTGTGGGAAAGGATGAAAGTGGTAAGGAAGAGCTTTTTCAAAGAAGCAAGTGGACTAAGGAACAAGTTGAAGCAAATTTGAGAAATAAGAAAGCCATCAACATTCTCTATTATGCCTTGAGTAGAGAAGAATATAATGAAATTAAGTATTTGGGGTCCGCAAAAGATATTTGGATTGCTTTAAGAACAAAGCATAAGGGAACTAATCAAGTTAGAAGCATGAAGCTCCAAATGCTTTGTAGGGCGTATGAGTTATTTGACATGAAACCCAATAAAAAGGTGAGTAACATGTATAGTAGGCTCATCAAACTCATCAACTCCATGAGAAAGCTAGGTAAGAATTACACTTTTGAAGAGATTAACAACAAAATTCTTGTAAGCTTACCTCAAAGGCAATGGGATGCTAGAATTTCCTTAATTGAAGAATCAAATGATCTTTCATAGCTCCTACGGATGAATTATTGGGAAAGCTTTTCACTCATGAAATCAAAATGTCTCAAATGAATGAAGATGAGAAGATAAAGAAAGACAAGGGAATTGCTCTCAAGGTAAGTAAGGAGGCAAGTGAGAGTGATTCAAGTGATTATGAATTGGCTATGATTTCTAGAAGAGTCAAGAACCTCATCATGAAGAAGAAGAGGGAAAAGACCTTCAAGAAGTAAGATTCAAGCAAGAAAGATCATCTTATTTGCTATAAGTGCAACAAGCTTGGACATGTTAAATTAGAGTGCCCAAGATTGAGGAAGTCCTACAAGAAAGATAAGAAGGATAAAAGGAAAGCTTTCAAAGCTACTTGGGAAGACTCAAGTGACTTTAGTGATGAAGATTCGGGTGATAAAGTTGCCAATCTTTGCTTCATGGCAATTGAAGAGCCTTCCACTAATGAGGTAACTCAAGAGCTTGATCTTGTTCCTAATGATGATGACTTGATGCATGTTATTGAAAAATTTATGCATAAATGTGAAAAATATTCTTTTAGTATTAATTCACTTAAAGAGGTCATCAAAACTCTAAAAGGAGAACTTGAGAAATCAAGAACATCTAATGAAGAGTTAACAAAACCTTTAGATGAATGCAATTCTACTAAGGATAAGGTTTTAAATGATCATGCCAAATTTATTGAGAAGAATGCATCATTAGAAAAAAAAAGTTTAGTAGTCTCAAGAATTCCATTTCTAGATTCAATAAGGGGAAGGAAATCCGTGATGGGATGATAGCTATTAATTTCACCCCCTTCTCAATCTAAAAAAGGAATTAGGTTTGGCAATGGTATGTTAGTACTTCAAAAACCAAAAGTCTAAGTGTGTCTATCACTAAGACTTATAATGAACCTAGTTTGGGAACCAAAGGACCTAAGAGGTTCAATGGCAACAAAGCCAATGGCTCAAAAGCCAAAGGCAACATAGGAACTCCTCTTAGGAGACATCATCATGCCCCTTCACATGGTTTTTATGGTTTTCAAAGGAAGGGACATGCACCTCACACTACATGCCACTATTGTGGTGCATATGGACATATTAATATGAGATGTTTGACAAGGAAGGCTCATTCGTATTCTTCCAATGCTAACCCCCAAGGACCCAAGAACATTTGGGTACCTAAACTGGAATGATTTCTATTTTTATAGGTATGCTTGAAATCCACTATGAATGAACATGAGTGGTATCTAGATAATGGATGTTCAAGGCACATGTCCAGCAATGCCAATCTATTCACTCATTTGGAGATGAAGAAAGATGGCAAGGTAACATTTGGAGACAATGCCAAAGGTAAGATTATTGGCATTAATCAAGTTAGTAAGAAAGGCTCAACTCTCATTGAGAATGTTCCTTTACTTAGTGTTAGTCAATTATGTGATAAGGGACATAGTATAACTTTTGAACATTTTAAATACTTTGTAACCTGAATTTTGGATCGCAAAGTTATTTTTAATGGTGAAAGGTTTAACAATGTACACACAATTGATCTATCCTCTTTAGCTAATCAAGAAGTTGAGTGTTTTGTAGCCATTAAGGATGACACTTGGGTTTGGCATAGAAGGCATGGACATACTAGCATAGAGCTCATTGGAGATCTAAGCAAGGATGAACTGGTCATTGGCTTACCTAAGGTCAAATTTCAAAAGGACAAGGCTTTTGGAGTATAATGGGAAAACAAGTAAGAAGCTCCTTCAAACCAAAAAACAAGGTAAGTACTACTAGACCCTTTCAATTATTGCATATGGATTTGTTTGGACCTTGTAGAGTTGGTAGCCTTGGTGGAATGCACTATACATATGTGATTGTAGATGATTACTCTAGACTTTTCACGGATATCCTTTCTTACTCATTAGGATGATAGTTTTGTAGCCATTCAAAATTTAATGATAGAACCGATAAAGGTATCTTCCTTAGATATGCAAACTTTAGCAAGACTTATAGAGTTTTTAACAAAAGAACCTTAGTTGTTGAGGAATCTATGCACGTTGTATTTAATAAATCTAATCCCCTTGAGTCGAGAAGGGTAGTTGTTATTGATGATGATGATATAGGTTTATTTAAAGAGCCAACTCAATAACAAGAAACCAATTATCAAAGCCCACCTCTAAATACATGTCAAGATATTGTGGTAGTTAATTCTCTTAAGGATGAAGTTGGAGATGCATAAATGGTACCTCAAATTCAAAATTGTGAAGGTTTACCTAAAGAGTGGCAATTCAAGAAAGACCATCTTAGAGACCTTATCATTAGTGAGCCATCAAAAGGGGTAACTACTAGACTTTCTCTTAAGCATCTTAATAGTCTAGCATTTATCTCTTAAATTGAACCTAAACATATTGATGAATTTTTGTGTGATGAGAGTTAGGTGCTTGCTATGCAGAAGAACTCAACCAATTTAAGAGAAACAAGGTATGGACTTTAGTCCTTAGACCTAAGAATTATCCTATTATTGGCACTAAGTCGATGTTTAGAAATAAACTTAATGAAAATGGTGTCATTACTAGGAATAAGGCAAGGTTAGTGGTTTAAGGCTACAACTAAGAAAAAGGAATAGACTATGATGAGACCTTTGCCCTCGTTGCAAGGTTGGAAGATATTAGAATGTTGATTGCATTTGCATCATACGTGGACTTTAAGTTATATCAAATGAATATTAAAAGTGCTTTTCTTAATGATTATATCGAGGAGGAAGTTTATATTGAACAACCTCCGGGTTTTGAGCAACATGATCTTTCAAATCATGTTTTTAAACTTACCAAGGCTCTATATGGCTTGAAGCAAGCCCCTAAGCTTAGTATGAGAGATTAAGTAATTTTCTTTTGCAACATAGATTTTCAAAAGGTAAGGTTGACATAACTTTTTTTATTAAAAGGCATAAACATTACATTCTCATTGTGCAAATCTATATGGATGATATTATATTTGGTGCTACTAATGAGTGCTTGTGTGAAGAATTCTCTAAATATATGCAAAGTGAGTTTGAAATGAGTATGATGGGAGAGTTTAAGTTCTTCCATGGACTCCAAATCAAACAATGTTCAGATGGGATCTTCATCAATCAAGCTAAGTACACCAAGGATTTGCTAAAAAAGATTTAGGATGGATGGAGCTAAGACAAGTAAGATTTCTATGAGCACCACCATCAAACTTGACAAAGATAAGAATGGCAAGCATGTTGATGAAAAGAAATATCAAAGTATGATCAGTAGTCTTCTTTATTTTATGCAAGTAAACTCGATATTATGTATGTCGTATGCTTATGTGCACATTTTCAATCTTGTCCTAGAGAGTCTCATTTGCATGCTGTTAAAAAGATAATAAAGTATTTAATTGGCACACAACATTTAGATTTATGGTATCCTAAATGTGTTTCATTTGATCTTGTGGCTTATTCGGATGCAGATTATGCTGGGAGCATTCTTGATAGAAAAAGTACCTCAGGTACTTATAAATTTTTGGAAAACTCCCTTATATATTGGTTTAGTAAGAAACAAAACTTTTTGGAATTATCCACCACTGAAGCCAAATATATTGTTGTCGGTTGTTGTTGTACTCAAGTGCTATGGATAAAACAATGACTTAAGGATTTTGGATTAGATCTTAATAACATTCCTATTAAATATGATAATACGAGTATTATTAGTCTTTCTAAGAATCCAATTCAACATTTAAGAAGCAAACATATAAATAATAGACATCATTTCTTAAGTGATCATGTGCATAAAGGTGATGTTGTGCTTGAATTTGTTGACACCACCAATCAACTTGCTGATATCTTTACTAAACCTCTTTGTGAGGAAAGATTGAACTTCATTAAAAGAGAAATTGGTATGTTGGATGGTAGTTCTTTATGATGTTCCTTGATTTTTTATTGTAAACCTTGTGTTATTTGAAGTTTGATGATTATAATCATACATTTATTTTTAGTCTCACACATTATGTTTAAGTGCAATCTTATATACAAAATCATACTTCTTTGATTTGTGCTCCAAAAATTCTTCCTTCTCAGTGTTTTTAATACTCCTTGAGTGGCCTTCATGACTGTGATTCAAGGTCAGTGTCATGGTTATAAAATCGTGACACAACGGTCGGATCACCGTGTGATCCAAAAAGGTTCACGGGCAGCGGCATGGCTAGTAGCACAGCCAGCTGACTGTAAAGCCTTGTTTCACAGGCGTGACAACAATCTGTCACAACCATGAAACACGAGCAGCCATCTATTTATTTTTTTTCTTCTCTCTCTCTCCTCCCCATTCCATCTTCAACCTCCCGCCCCTCTCACCTCTCTCTCTCTCTCTCTTCTTTCACAATTTCTTTCTCATTTCCTTACCATTTTCACTCTTTTTTCTTTAAATTTCTTCCCTTTTCTTCCATTTTTCTCCTTTAAACACGACTTCCTCTAATTTTTTTCACCAAAAATCAAATTTTTCATCCATTTTCGGGTTCACTATCTCCTTTCTTCTCTCTCTCATTTTCTCACTCCATACTTCCTCTTTTTTCATCTTTTAAGCTTCCTTCTTCCTTAAATCACTACAAAAATACATTTTTACTCCTTTTTTCTTTCAAAAATTGCAACTTTTGCATGTGGGTATTTCCAGTTTGCTAGTTCCTTCCTTTATTTTCGTTTTTGAGTCTTCCTCCTTTAGTTTCTTCACTTTTTTTCATGGTTTCTTCAAGTTTTTGGCACTTTTGGGTCAATAGCTTCTCAAGGATAATCTTCTAATAGCAAAGGAAGACTGAAATCTACTACTGGCAGAACACAGAGAGATCCTATGCTTCGGATTCTTCCATCTTTTGATCATCCTAGGTACAAAACTTTAAGATCTCATCCTATTTTGAGCTCTAGGTATTTTGATTGGGAGATTATGAGACATGTTAGTATAGAACAAGAAGTTAGGAATCTTCTAATTGTGTTGGGAATGACTGAGTTTGTGGATATTTATAGACCTAACTTTAGAGACTTGTCTTTGGAGTTCTTAAGCACCCTTAATATCAACAATGTTAGTTCTTTGTCTTTTAGACTTCATAGAATGAATATTTCCTTAATTGCTTATGAGTTTACTACTATCTTTAGACTGCCTACTAAAGGTCTGTTAAATGAACCTGATGATAAGGATTTTGCTCTTTTTTATGCTTAGGATACTATTGTCATTAGAAAAGCTTGGGATATTAAGCTTGCTAAGAGCATATATCTTGATTCTCCTGCTCTTAAATATGTGCATAGATTTCTTACCAATTGTATTTTTGCTTAAAGTGATAGCAATGGCTCAGTTAGGAAATCAGAATTGATCTTTATTCATTATGCTGTGAAAAATAAGCTTATTGTTGTTGGTAGATGATTTGCCACCCAACTTTATCATATTGCCTCTAAGAATGCTGGAGATATTCTTATAGGGAGCTATGTGACACATCTTACTGTATCCTTAGGTGTACTTGACATTAATGATCCCGGCTTTGAGCCTATTCCAGCTTCTCCTTCCGACAAGTTAGATATTGATTCCTCGATAAGGATGGGCGCAATGGTTAGGATCACCTATAGAGGGGAGACAAGCTTAAGGATCATGTTGATCAGATTATTTAGGTTGAGGATGATTCTGTTGAGTTCAAGGCCAATTGGCATGGTAGGACTAGGAAGAGAGTTAGGCTTGTGATACCTAAGGTTGATAAGCCTGGAGTGTTAGAGATGTGCCCAAAAAGCAATCGCCTTAAGCACTTAGTGTACACATTCATAAAGGCATTCTTTCATTATATTAATATTCATTTGCATATGAATTGATATAGATCTTAATCTGATTAATGAAAGTCCATGATATGAAACATAGTATGAAGAAAATCCTGATGGGATCATGATAATGAGATTCCTATCATGTGTAATTATGTTATTATCTAAATTATCCCTAGTCATAGGATCAACAAGATGGGACATTGTTGATCCGGATAGACTAGCACATGTTATACTCCTTGATTGGATCAAGCAGTAGATCTCATAAGCT
>CATIWF010190141.1:0-32606 GCA_949630135.1 Balakata baccata
TAAAGAATAATTTCCTGATTTTAACAATCAAATCAGATGACTTTCCTACACTTCCTCTCAAGTTGGTGCATAGATGTCAAGCATGCCCAACTTGCTTATTAGATGTGTGAAGTTCGGTCTTGTAAGCCCCTTGGTCAAGATGTTGGCTATTTGCCGAGTAGAAGGAACAAATGACAAGCAAATAGTTCCACTTTCAAGTTTTTCCTTTATAAAATGTCTATCAATCTCAATGTGCTTCGTCCTATCATGTTGGACTGGATTGTAGTCAATGCTTCTTGCAGCTTTATTGTCACAATATAGCTTTAACTTCTTAAGTTCTTTGAGAATCTTATCTATCCACAATATCTCATATATCCCTTGCGTCATGGCTCTAAACTCAGCCATTGCACTGCTTCGAGCAACAACAATTTGTTTTTTGTTTCACCAAGTAACTAAGTTTCCCCATACAAAGGTACAATACCCTGAAGTAAACCTCTTATCAGTCACTGATCCTACCCAATCTACATCAGTAAATACTTTAATACTCTTGTGATTAGTTTTTTTAAAGGACAAACCTTTTCCAGGAGCGGATTTCAAATATCATAAAATCCGGTAGACTGCCTCAAGATGTTCCTCATAAGGTGCATGCATGAATTGACTAACAATACTAACTATAAAGGCAATATCCAGTCGAATATGAGATAAATAAATCAGCTTGCCAACAAATCTCTGGTATCCATTTCCCTTTTTCCAAAGTTTCACATTAGAATCTATGGGAGTCTTGGCTGGTTTGCAACCACTCATTCCAGTCTCCCTCAAAAGGTCAAAAATATATTTGCATTGGGATACGAAAATTCTTTTCCTTGAACGAGCAATTTTCATCCCAAGAAAATATCGTAGAACTCCCAAATCTTTGATCTCAAATTCTAGTACAAGGCTTTTCTTCAATATCTCCATTTCAGCCACATCATCGCCTGTGAGAATAATACCACCAACATAAACTATTAATACAGCAACCTTCCCTTCTAAAAAGAACTTGAAAAACAATTTATAGTCAACATGTCCTTGAGAATATTCTTGTTTTTTGATAGATTGTGTGAATTTTTTAAATCAAACTCTTGGAGATTGTTTCAAGCCATATAAGGACCTCTTCAGCTTGCACTCTTTTGAGCCAAATTTCGTTTCAAAGCCTGATGGACTGTCCATGTAGACCTCTGCCTCCAAGTCACCATTGAGAAAAGCATTGTTCACATCTAATTGCTGCAACAGCCAATCCAGGTTAGCAGCAACAGATAAAAGTACTCTTACAGTATTCAATTTTGCAATTAGACCAAAAGTCTCAAAATAATCTATGCCATATGTCTGGGTGAATCCCTTAGCTACCAATCGGGCCTTGTATCTCTCCACTGAACCATCAGAATTATACTTCACAATGAAGACCCATTTACAGCCTACAATGGTCTTCCGTATGGGCAATGCCTCAACACTCCAAATATTGTTCTTCTCAAGAGCTCTCATCTCTTCAAGGACAACTTCCTTCCACTTTGGAATTTTTAGAGTCTCCTATACACTGCTAGAAATTTCTACACTAGAAAATTGAGATGTAAAAGTAACAAGAGATGGAGACAATTTCGAGTATCACACAAATTTGGACAATAAATATTTAGTACAAGATCTAACCCCTTTTACAAGAGCTATAGGAATATTATATTTAGAATCTCACAGTTAGAATGAGAATTACATGTACTATATTCAAATTGTTGGTTTGTCCTCAGTTCAGAATCATGGTTGTGTTGCAGAGCCAATTCCTTTTTCCTTTGCTTATGATTCTTTTTCAAGTAAACAATCCATTTCCATATTTGGTCACCTTTTGTGAATCTATTCCCTGTTGGTTTAGTGGAATTATCATGTTGTGGCAATATCTCAAGTTGTCCCTTATTCCCAATTTCCAATGATTAGTGTTCAGATACTTGGTTTTCAAATGTAGGCTTGGATGTAGTAGAAACATCACTTATAGTAAGAGGAGTTTCAACAATTAAATTTTGGTCATTTGCTCCAGGTGCACTAGACTCAAATTCCTGTGAAGTAAACATATCATCTGAAAAAATATCACAAGATTTAACAAATGAAACTTCCTTAAAATTCTCCCCTTCAAGAGGAATATCCTAAAAAAAAGGTTGTTTTCCCAAAAAAGTCGCATTCATTGTAACAAAAAAAATTTTCGAAATTAGATCAAAACATTTATAGCCTTTTTGAGTAGAGGAACATCCAATGAAAACACATTTTATATCTCTGAATTCAAGTTTTTCAAGTTTTCTATGTTCATAAACAAAGTTGTATAGCCAAATATTTTCAAAGGTAGATCAACAAAAAGTCTAGCATTTGTAAATATTTTTGTGAAAACCAGAAAAGGAGCTTGATAGTTTAGAACTGTGGAAGGCATTCTATTTATTAAGTATGTAGCAATTAAAACAGTCTCTCCCCATAGATACTTGGGCACTTTAGTAGTAAAGAGCAATGCACGAGCCACTTCTAAAATATGTTTATTTTTTCGTTTTGCAACATCATTCTGTTGAGGTGTATCAATGCAGTAACTTTGATGTATTATTCTTTTTCCAAGAAAGAAGTTTCCTAAGATCATGTTAAAATACTCTTTTCTATTATCACTTCTGAAAATTTGTATATTGGTTTGAAACCGAGTCTGTACCAAAGTGTAAAAATTTTTGAAAACCTGTTCCACCTCTAATTTTTCTTTCAACAAATATACCCAACAAAATTGAGTATGATCATCTGTAAATGTGATGAACCACAAACATCACTATGAATAATAGTGAATGGTTTTGATGGTTTATATGGTTGTGAAGGAAAAGAAGCACGATGATGGTTCGCAAATTCACATATTTCACAATAAAACAAAAATAGATCTTTATGGCCAAATAACTTAGGAAACAAATGTTTTAAATATTTAAAACTTGGATGACCTAATCTAAAATGCCATAACATAATATTATTGGAAACAAAAATAGATTCAAAGCAAGTACTTATTTGTTGGGATTGTTATCCTAATTCAAAACCATCATCAAAGAAATAGCCCTCCACTCTATTTAGCACTATCAATCATCATTCCCGAGGTCAAATCAAGAACTTAGCTTAACAATTTTGATCACGTACTAGCTTACTAACAGACAATAGATTACAAGAAAGTTTGGGAACATGAACATGAAGAGCAAGCAAAGGAGACTACTATTGAACATTTTCCTGCAATGGCTGAAAGAGAGCCATCTGCAATCTTAATTTTTTGATTACCTGCACAAAGATTATACTAAGAAAAAAGATTTGACAATCCTGTCATATGGTCAGTTGCACCTGAATCAATGATCCAGGCATGATTAGGATTGACACTAATAAAAGTAGCTTGCAAGTGGTTACCTTTTTCAGCTAAAGAACAAAGAGTTTTTTGAGACTTGAGGAGCTTGTACAGTTGGTCTATTTGTTCCTTTGTAAAAGAAAACGAACTTGAAGAAGACCGTTGCTCCTGATCCGAGGCACTAGCTTGAAGTGTACATCCCCCTCCACCAGACTTCTTCAAATCTTTTTGGCTTTCCATGATTAACAGAAAATAGTAAAAATAGTACAGTATGAGTAGCAGATATGTCAACACAGCCAATAATAGTAACTGAAACACCCAGCCGAGATCGGAATAGTAAGAAAACGGGATCGAAAACAAGAACTTCAAAAAATGGTGGCCGAAAAATGTCTCGCACTAGCAAGTAAAATTCTGGTAGAAACTTCGGAAGCTTGGTCGATGGCTAGTGGTGAAAATCAATTCTCTCTGTATGAAAATGGGTATTAAAACCTTATAAATCTAGTGACTGCTTTGAGCAGAAAAAAAGGCTGGCCGAACCCAACTCTGATACCATGGTAGAAAACAGAGAGAATTTAAGCTCTCTTTCTTATTTAATCACAAAGAATTACATGTGTTTATATAGAATTTCTAACCCTAAAATCAAGGATCCAAAAAGAAAAAATATCAAAGATACAAAAGGAAATATATCAAAGATATAAAAGGAAATATTCTAAAAAATAATTTCCTGATTTTTAGCAATCAAATCAAATAACTTTCCTACAGTTAGGAAAGTTTTATATTTGGTAAAATGGGGTAACTGTGGAATGTGTATAAATATGTAATATTCTGCATCAATGAGATTTGGAACACTTGATTCTCCATTGCCGGTTTCTTTGTGCCTCTCTTCCTCTGTTTAACTTTAGAAGTGCTATGATTGTCTCTAAGCTGGTGCCTATTGTACCTCTATCAGCAAGTGCTACAAACTGAACAACCAAGATTTTCTTTTCTTTTATTTTTTCCCTAATATCTTTTATCACGTTTGTCATTATTTTATTCAATACTTGACTTAATGTGGGCTAAAGATAATGTTGAAGAATCCAATACCACACGATAAAGTTCAACGACTCAATAGGGAAAAAAAGAGTTGTATAGGATGAATAAGATCATGCTTTTTGCCAAATAAAAATGAAAACCAAGAGAAAAAAAGTGCTTTGGAAATGAACAAACCTGGTGGTGAATTTGTGAAATGAACATTCTGTAAATCTAGCCTAGATAAAAGAGACAAAACTTCCTTCTCTCCCTGCAGTTTAAACATGACATGATAGAAACCTCACAGTGAATTAATGAGAGCAAACAGTTAAGCAAATAATGTTCTTTTATTAATAACAAATTCAAAAAATCCATCAAACAAGTTAAAAATAAAAATAAATAAATAAATGATAGTGCCACATATATAGTTCATTCTGTTTTCTTTTCGTCCAAAATGTGGAATTAAACAATACTGTGCTTGGTGAAACACATGCAATGTTCAAAACAAAGGCTAATAAATGAAATAAATGGAAGATGACTGAGGTGAAAGGGCACAATAAGGATCATATCCAAAGCATGTCTCCAACCAAGCAGGTTCTTCTAAGATAGACTGAAAACAGAAGTTGTTTGGCTTGAGAATTTATGTAACGCCCGTCAATTTAGGTCCGGATAATTAGCACACCTAATGGTAGCAATTAAAGTTATCAGAGTCTAAATTCGGAATTCAAGGTTAATAAAAGGATTTTTAAGAGGATCATAAGATTATGGGTAATTTACAAAAATGTAAAAGGGTTGGGTAAAGTTAAAAAGAAATAAATAAAAGTCAAGAATTTAAGTGGGTATTTAGCGAAAACAAGGAGGGATCTAAATAGATATTTGCTATGACTATATAAGACATTCTTTCTTCTTCCTCCTCCTTCAAAAATCAGCCCCTAAACCCTAAGTTTCCTCTCAAATTCGTTTTTCCTCTTCCTCCCTCCATTTCTTCACCTTCTTCCATACAAAAAAAAGCCAAAACTACCAAAAACTAAAGGAAATATCACTTCTATGGCTGAAACCCCTTAGAAAAGAAGAAAAGGGAGAATTTATTGAGCTAAAGAGCCATTTTTCTTGGAGGAAAAAGGAAGGAAGAGCCAAGATACCCAAACCCACATTCTTCTTTGGCAAAGAAACGGTAAGAGCCTCCTTTTTTCATCTTCCTCTTTGTTTTCCACCATTTTCGTTCTTGGTAGAGACGCATTTCATATGGGTTGTGTTCTAAGTCAACCTAGAGTTTTTAATATTCAAAACATCTCTTTTAAACATCTAGATGGATAAAAACAAGAGCTTGACATAGATTAAGGCTTAAAAGAGGAACTTTGATAGATAAAGTTAGGGTTTGATTAAAGTGAGATTTTATGTTAAGTAGATGAGTTATATGGTTCTAAAGAGGCATTTTTATGTCTTAGGAGGTGATAGAGATCACCAAGAGGGGGAACAAGCTTGAATCAAGCTTGAAGTGGTTAAAGGAGAAGCATTAGTAAAGGTTAGTGCATATAAATAGAATTATGTTTTCATAATGTGTGAATTGATATTTTTGCAACTTAAAAATGCATGCTTGGTGAGATGAAGATGATTATTGGAATTAGTTTAATGTATGAGATGTTGCAAAAGATGGTTCATATTTATTGGGCATGTCTATGGCTTTAATCTAATATTTGATAAACCATTGTATATTTGTGATGTTGAAATTTCCCTTGAACAGCCTTGATTCATTTAGATATAACTGATGTTTAGGAACTCGGATTTGCATGAAACCAATTGGAAATGGAACTGGACACATAAAGCTAAAACTTTCATGAAGACCATAGATTCAAATTCTGATTGTAAATAGGCCAAAAGGAGTTACAAAAACTGGACCTGGAACTGTCCAAAAATTACTGGGCAAAATTTCACTGAACAGCTCATGGTTATTGGGCTATAACTAATTTTCAAAAATGCAGATTTGAATGATTCTTGTTGCATATGAAAACTAAGACATTAAGCTAAAAATTTTTAGGATACCAAGAGGTCTAATTCAATTCAGAAATGGGTAAAAAGCACAACCCAAAAACTGGGCAGAAATCTGCCAGGAAATAAAGCTTAGAAATTTGGTCTCTTAAATATTGTGTAACATATATATGTCAAATTGCTGGAATTTCTTTCTCACTTTAATTGTGTATATTAAATGAGGTTTGCAAGTTCCAAAAAGGAAAGAATTGGCATGATATACACTTGTAAAATGTAAGAACACTTGAGCAAATTTTGTGAACATGCAATTCTATATTATAAGTGAAGACATATGGTTGGTGTGATGGAAATTAACATGTGTATAACTAAGTATGATACAATTTCAAGGGAACATGGTTATATTTGGCATTCAAACCAGAACCAGAATACATTGTGTACGTACATACACTTGCTATGATGAACTACAAGTAACATGTTTATATGCGATAACACATAGAAATGGTAACTTGATCAATGATAAATGATATGTATATGGTATATGACACAAACATGACATGTGATATGATAAGAGCTATATGAAAGGAACATGACATGAATATGTTATATGAGACATGGAAATGCATCTATGATATGTGAAAAGGCTATGGGTATGACATAAGATATGAATATGAACAAGTAATGTTCATTACACTACGTTAGGACTAAAGATAGGATAGATAGCATGAAATTCTGGGTGTTTACGGTACCGTAGGATATTGACATGGAATTAATTTAAGGACAAGCTAGCTGAAGCTCAGGTTAGAATACCTTTGATCCTAAGATGCTAACAATCTTCTTTTTACTCAGTCAAATTGGTTGAAGATCGGAGAGTGCACTTGACTTGAACTCGAAAGAGCATACATGTTACAGTGAGTGAATAGGGTGGCCAAAGCTCGAAGAGCGCTCCTATTCACAACCTGTATCCGGATAGTCCGAGTTTAGAGTTTTGGGCGGAATAAAAAATGATATGATAAGCTTGATATATGGAAATAGTTAAGATATATGGTTTATTATAGTAATGGCTATTATGTTGAAATGATTTTGGTTATTGACTTATGCAATTAAATTTATTAAATGAGTATTATTATTTTATGTCTACATGTCTATGCATGATCACCATGGTAGTTGAATAAAATTGGGAATAAACCATGAGTAGGTTAATGCTAAATTGGTATGATAAATGACATGACCATGCAAAAAATAAACGGTACACAACTGAGTATAAATATGCATGAATATAAATTGGTTTTTCATGTGCATCATAGATAAAGTTATTATTAGAGAGTTAAAGATGTAACATGATATAAAATGCATGCATGATAACTGTTGATTATATGATTGTTGTTGTACTCTTTTGCTTGGACTCGGATACGGGTACCCGACATGGGTACCATATCTAAAAGTCTGACTTCCTGTTTTTTAAAATTACTCAAAATTAGGGTAAGGGTACAGGGATACGTCTATATATAAAAATGTAAATATTTATATACCATTACTGTAATCATGTCTTTAGACATATCCTTTAAGGCAATCATCTCTATAATCTATGAAGCATTGAGGTTTTCTTTCTCCACCTTCAAATTCTAACTCATTTTCATTTAGAATATCATCATTTGAAACCCATCCTTATCATAAAGAAATCCAATTAGGAACTTCTTGGAATAAATCAAATATAGCCTCAATCACATTTTGGTGCTCTTAATGGTCTCCACATATTTGAGGGCAGAAATTTTATCATTAGCTATGAATTCAAAAGGATCATAGGACCTTAATCTTGGTTGAGAATTTGGAAACATTCAAGAGGGGTCTATTTTGATACAAACTTTTTTTCTGTAATTTCATCTGCAAGTAAACCACCTTGAACAAAGGCTTTGTTCATATTTACTTGGAACAACTATGTGATAAAATTTAGTAGCAGTCAAAAACCTACAAGTATAGTGTTAGGAGAAATCAGTAGTATCAACTTTTAAAGTGAAGGATCCGGTACGTATTGCATACTCATATCAGTATCATACCTGAAGGGTACAGATACTTCAAAAATGAAGTGTCTGAGTAACATAGGTTGTGCTATATACACATACACGCCACTAAGCATGAGTTGCTTAGCGTGTGGTTGTTTCTCACACGCAGATTGGAGAATCATAGACAGACGTTGACAGAGAACAATAGCCACATTCAGGAGTCATAGGACAGTTATCCAGTAGAAGGTTGGTGATACACTAGAACATCATTATGTTTTAAATTCCTGTGTTAAAGTTTTGTATTTTCATTCAAAGTTGTATATTGTAAATGTTGGGCTTCAAACTTATATTTTAATAAAATGAGATGTTTGAGTACATTCTCTTTCATATTTTCACAAAAGGTTTTTCTTTTTTTTAAACAGTCATCATGGCCATGATGCATCAAACATGTTTTACAAAGTTTTCAATTTTATCGAATTTTCATAAATGGCATTATAATATTTGGATTTATTCTAGTCATATGAGAGGGTGCTACAACTCAAGGGTGAGGTTTATGTGAACTCAGATTAACTATATTCAACAAATGAGATCTATTTAAATTTTGATTCAAGTTTGGAGGTTGTTGAATCCCAAATTATGAAATGCAATGTACAATATATATTTGTTATTTTTAGGATGGGGCAAAAGTCGTAGGAGTAAGATTGTCCCAAAATTTTAAAAAAACAATAATAAAAAAATAAAAAGAATCCTTTGAAGCTAATGTATAAAGGATTTTGGGGCAAGTGAACAAGAGAAGGTTAAGGCACTCATTTCAAAGATTGCTATAACATGGCTTTGATTCAAAATTCCAAAAATTTAAAAGCATAGTTGTTAAAGGCAAAAGGCACTAAGGGCTCTTAAAATCGCACGAGGCACAAGGCGAGGTGAGTGCCTGACAAAAGTAAGGCACAAATAATAAAATAAAATAAACCTAGAACTCATAACATAATGCATACATAAAATAAAATCATGAATTTAACTCAGTACCAAAGAAAAGCAATTCAAAAGAGCAAGACATAATGTTCAAGAGGCACTTAAAACACAATAAAAAAACAAGCACAAAAGAAGTAATAAAAAAAATATATAGTCTTATAAATAGCTAGAAGTCATAGTCCTAGAATAGTACTATTATGCTATAGTAGAAATCTTAAAAACATTTTTATTAATAATTTACTATAAGTTTATAATTATGGTCTTGGTTCTACACTCCTAATCTCCTACTAAATATTAATTATAATCATCACATCACTCATCATCCATAAGCTTCATGTAGTTTTCTTCTTCTCCTTCTTCTTCTTCAATATCTTTTTCCTCATTAAAATCTTCTTCCTCTTCATTGCCCTCCTATTCTTTCAATCTTTTATTTTTTTTTTTTGTGAAATAATCAGGTGTGGGTAAGCCCCACATAATCTACTATAAGTGTATGATAAAGAGCTGAGATTGTTTTATCTTAAAAGACCAAAAACATATAATAAAAATCCTAAATATTAAAGAGGCATGCCTCTCCCCCGCCTCTTTGAGGTTGCCTGCCTTTGAGGGTTTGAGACACTAAAGGCTACACCTTGTGCATCTCTTGCCTCAGGCACTCTTTTAACAACATTGTTTAGAAGTGCTGGGAATCTCACTTCAATGGTTAAGTCTATTCATGCTTTGCTGGAGCTTTAGGTGGAAATTGGGAAACCAAATTCCCTCACCTCATATACGGGATACTTCACTAATCAATCAAGAATATTTACATTCATAATAGAATATTCAGCTCAGGAATCTATTCAAGAAAGAAATACTATGTTTTAACTGTAAGACAGAGAAAATGAAAAAACTTACAGATATGTACTGGATGACTTCTTCACTTGCAACTATAGATGCAGATATTCGTTTGGCTGGCTCAACAGAGTACTCCGCTCGAGCATTCCGGATTGCTCTGGTCTAATTAGTACGCAAACAGGAATTTTTTTTATGTGAGAAGATTTACAAAAAATGACAGGTTAATGGAGTTTGCCAGGAAGGAAATAGTTAAGATTGTGAACTCACCAATGCTTGAAAATTTTCGAACTTTTTTATTGAGTTAGCACTACGTGGAAGTAAAACATGGGGCCAAGAGGATACTATTAGTGCTTCTTTCCGTTTTGGGAGCGCCTGCTTAAAATTAAACAGTCACTGAAGAATCCATATGAATGTGTAATATTCTTAGATCTGAAAAGTTAAAATATCAACTTGTGAACTAGTACGTTGCCCCCCTTGGGAGGGAGCACTGTAAATTGCACAAGAAAAGAAGCTAGTAAAATGCAGGATCTCTCTAAATCTAAACTGCAATAATCATCTTACCCACACCCATTACAGAAATGTGCATGGAGATATATAAACCAATTCCATTGACTGTACCATTTACTGCACTTATACATTACCATATCCTGAACTGAAGCACCAATAAACTAGCTTAGAATGCAAAAATCGAATGCCAAGTAATGGTTACCTAAAAGCTAAATATTTCATATGATTATGCTGAAAAAACACAAAATGAAACTGAGGCCAGGTGGGGACAGTAACAAACATAGATACAACCTTGTAGTTAAATAAAATGGGAGAGCAGGGAATGCTTAAAAGCAAACTTCCATATTAGGAAACAGTTACCTGCCAGAGTTCTTCTGTGACAAATGGCATGAATGGATGCAGTAACTTCAATATATTTTGAAATACATACAATAAAACTGCCTGTGCCAATGACGCAATTGAATCAACTCCAGAGTGGTAAAGACGTGCTTTACTGGCTTCTATATACCTGGTAAAAAAATTAAAAGCATTAGACCGCAGTAATAATGTTAAACCAACCTCTGCTGCCTTTTCGCCAAATGACTTGAGGACAGTGGTTGGCATTTGGCCTTCCAGCTGCCACCTACTGCTTGGCAACAGACACTTTTAGATGTTTCTGCCAATGCATCTAAAAATATAATTAACAACTGAAGGTTCCAAAATCAAGCTTTTAAGTCCAAGAAGTTGGTGCTTTAATTGCATTAATCGACAATAGCATCACAGTTGCTGCTATTTACTTTCATATCAGTTCATAATTCACAAAAGAAAGGAAAATTGTACATTAGCTAATTGAGAGCATCAAAAGAAAATGTTTTAGCAAGAATAAAGCTTATCTCAGTTAATAATACATCTAATTAAGTTTATGAATGTTAAAATTTTACATTCTTTCAGAAAAACAAATAATAATGGAGTTAGAAAATAAATGTCAGAAAAGAAGATACAAGTTATGCTCCTCTTTAGACCAAAAATAAATTTGTAAATGATAATTACGTTTTTTTATTAAAAAAAAAAAACTATAAAGATAAATGGAAATTTCTCCCACCTTTTATTATTTCCTCCCCATGTTGAAGAGATTGACTTTATTAAGCCTCAAGAGAGAATTTTCCACTCAATTTCTTCTGTCCAATCTAACTACTTCCCGAACAATACCTCCATTTCCATTCTTTTCTCTATTTTCTCCTCCAGTTACGTTAATACTTAAATATTTTGCTCATATCCCTTTCCTTAATAGGGAACTCTAGAAATGAAAAAGCTTTGGGATAATGGTTAACTGAAATTTTACTGCTTTGCTGAAAAGAGCTTCTGGTCATCATCATCCTCTTTCCCGATTTCCCTTTTTTTTTTTTGGTCAGCATTTGTTCCCATGCTTTGCTTCATATTTAAATGTGTTACTATAGATTTTTGATAACCATTAATTTATGCTCATATGTTAATCTTAGTACATTAATTTCAATCAAATTCTTGGAAACCTAATATTTTATAAGTTATATTAGGTTATGGCCAAAATTAATACACGATTTAGATCAAGGTTTCAGATAGCATCACTGTATGACTGTTTTAAGACTGTTGCAGTCAAAACATGATGGTAATAGGATGTGATTGTGAAATTTTTCAAAAAAATAGCAAATTGACTCATTGATCTTTCAATGCAAATGTAATTTAATGTACAATATATTAATACCTAAATTAATTATTTATTTAAAATCAAAATTATCTAGCCATAATTGATATTGAACAATAACAACCTTGTTAAATATAATGTTTTATATGAATGGGCTGATAGCCTCTCTTACATCTATACTTATAAACAAACACCCACAGCAAAATGTGTTTAAAGAAGGCTGATTCAGTATTGTTTTAAAAGGAGGCACAAATTTGGAAGAAGAATTAGTTTTAAATGAACAAGAGCACCCATAAGGTATGCATCTGAAAGGAAGCCCTTTTCATGGTAAAATATTTACACTACAAAGTAAATAACATTATTTGAAAAATCATATAATATTTCTATAAATTGCAAGCAAGGATATTGAGATGAGATGTAAAAGAAATAATTTGCACCCCCATTAAACATGAATTGAAGAAGGGCATGATGTAATGACCAAATAGTTTATGGGTGCACCAATTTGGAGGCATGGGTGGATCCATTTAGTAAAGGTGGGGCAAACTTGAATTGGCTGAAGAGGTAAAAACATTTGGCATAACAACTTTGAAAAAGCATGGCCGCAAACAGAACAAAATGGAGGAAAACTTATCCATGTAAATGACTGACTAAAATGGGATTGAGATTGACTGAGTTGCCAAACAAATAGAATAGGCAACTTAAAAGAAACACTTAAGGAAAAAAAAAATAGAAAGACTTGTAGGGAGTTCGAAAAATAAATCCAGAAACTAAATTTGAAGTTTCACAATGTAATATCTGGTGACAAATCATATTTTCCCACATTGAGCACCTAATCTACTTCTTGTAACTGTTAGATAAAATGTATTGAGCCTGGAAATATAAAAATGCGACGGATGTTAACATACCAATCAGCAAAATCACTCCAGAAGAAATCATAGATTTCTCTCCCAACATCTCCAAAGAAGTACTTGTCATAGCTTGCAGTGACTGTGTCGATAAGTATATGAAGTTTAGAGACCTGAAAAATAAAGGTAGGTAAGGGACAGCTTGAAAATGGCTGCATAAAAAATGAACTAAAACTGTTTATCTTACCACCCAGCATTCTGGTAAAGGTAACTTGAGCATGGACTCTTCTTTGTCAAACTGAGAAGAAAGCAAGTTGTGTTAGTCGACATACAAAATTAATGCTTAGTCAAGTATATCATATGTCAAATGAAAACTTCAATATTATTTAAATAGAGATGATGAACCTCATATGCCAGCACACTTTCCCAAGAAGATGCATCATTTTGACTAGGCAAATTTTGCAATAAAAACTTGCCAGCATTCCATAGTTTATTTGTGAAGGCCTTATTGGCAGTCAATCTCTCAGTAGACAAGTTAAGGTCCTGGATGATAAGAAAAAAATATTAGTCAATAAAATAACATTGCATGCAAGCTCAAGACCATCTCCAGAAGAAAGGAAGCAGATTAGCAGCATCAATCTCTCTTTACAAAGGTGCTGCCACATAGTCCTGATGCAGCAGTTCATAAAGACTACAAGTTAAAAAAGCAAACCTGTCCAGCAGTTCCTAAAGCAAGAGTAAATCGTAAAGCATCAGTGCCAAATTCCTTGATTGTATCAAGAGGATCAATTACATTTCCCAGTGTTTTAGACATTTTTCGTCCCTGAAAAATTAAGCATAATTGTAAAAGTCAACGATTGTACCAAATATTTACCCTGATTGTCCATGGACTGTTTTACATATGTATCAAAGTATACGAGAAAATTTCAGACAATACATACAAGTACACAAATTTACGAGAGAACTCCACTTACTTGTGAGTCTCGAATAAGTCCATGAAGATAAACATATGAAAAAGGAACAGTCCCAGTGAACTCAATTCCCATCATGACCATCCTTGCCACCCAAAAGAATAAAATGTCATGCCTGCAGGAAAACAGAAGCACTAATTTCAAGCAAAAAGTAAATCCATAAAAGCAGAGGAAACTGGAGCTACTATACAAATCCATAATCATCAACCACAAATGCTCAGAACTCTATTATATATAAAATTCTGTCTTATACAAAAGGGTGGTTATCTTCATTAGTGAGGAAGAGAAATGTCCAATATAATCTGGACAAACAATGTGCAACGTCATTCAACCTGCTCCAAACCAAATACCTGCTAGGTTTATACAAGTCCATCCCAGATCCTGCTGGGTATTGAAAAACCACAATTCCATCACATTTCTTAAATATGAGTTGCTTCCACATGTAATGATTCCAACCAGCAATTATCCATGTATAAGAACAAATAAAGAAATCCATTGGCAGAATTTATGGGTCACAAAAACAAGCACATACCCAGTTTCAAGCACTGTTGTTGGGTAAAACTTCTTAAAATCCTCTGATGATACATCTGGCCACCCAAGAGTACTGAAAGGCCATAGTGCACTGAAGACAAATTAAATAAAATAAGATTAAGGAATTTGGAAAACTCACTTAATTTCTAAGCAGTAATTCATGGTTTGAGAACTGGTTTCATTATCTATGTGATAGTTAACTAAAGTCACCCATGGCTATGAAATTACATTTACAAAAAAGAGAGATGATGAAAAATAAAAGAGATTTAATAATATCCAACATATATTCAATAAAAAAGATTAACAAGAACGAACGGAGCATACTATATATATATATATATACTTTCAAAGTTGTATATACATACCATCAAAGGCTAAACTATTGAGACAAGCTAACCTATATAATCACGTTATTTATGCTGCTATAATACCCAACTGAACCAATATGGGTAAGAAAAACCCATGTTTATGAAATTACCATCTAACAAAAAACAGTTTGCTTCTCATGCTGATCTTGATGATGGAGCCAAAGGCATTAGCAAGAGGATATAAATGATTGCACAACCTCTTCCATATTCTGGTCTACAAGTAAAACATGATATAGTAAGAGGGCCATTATTGATACCATAGAATAAATACCTTGAAAACCATGTGTCAAGGACATCTGGATCTTGATATATCTGTACATCTTTTCCGTACTTTTTGTGAGCTTTCTCACGGGCTTCAACAGCATTTCTAGCAACTATGTAATCTTCTTCGCAGTTCTTTCCATCAATATACCATACAGGTATCCGGTGACCCCACCATAGCTGTCTGCTTATACACCAATCTTTAATATTTGATAGCCAATGATTATATATCTGCCATCAACAAGTCTAAAACATAAGCAAAGCAGAAAAACACAAGGAGAAAATAGTGCATGAAAGAATAAAGGTGTGTTGTAAATTATCATGACGAAAAACCAAAAGTAGGACAATATTCAAAAGCTAGGCGTTACTTCACAATTTTAAAGTTACTGATATTTACAGAGCAAATAGAGAAATGCCAATTGGTAAGAGAAAGCCGAAGAACACGAAGGTTAACTAGCACTAACTTAGGGGTCAAATGCAGAAAATAGTAAAGTACTCTTCCTAATCTCACACCTTTTCAAATCTTTCAGGCATAATTGTTAGTTCTCCTTTTTCAACTGCATTAAGGGCCTTCTCAGCTAAGGGCTCCATAGATACAAACCATTGCTTACTTACCAATGGTTCTATTACCTAACAAGAGGAGGAAAACCATAAATTTCTGAGTGTCATTCACAAAATCATAACAATAATATAATGGAAGAGGGCACATGTATGACAATGTTTACAGACTTCTCCACCGCGCTGAGATCTGGGAACTCGTAAAGTGTGCGGCTCCTTTTTCACAGCCAAGCCTGTCTCCTCCAGGTCTGACCATAGTTTGTTCCGAGCCTCAAATCGATCAAGACCACTAAAATTTCAACAAAAGCCCTATATTACACAGCTCAAAACTATTTTCCTTGATAGTTGATACGATAAATCTACAACCACCTAAAAATATTATTTTAAACAATTACCAGAACAGTCCAGCCACCTCATTTAGGGTCCCATCTTTATTCATCACATTAAGTATCGGAAGACCAAGCTTCCTAGCAAGAAGGTAATCATTATGATCATGTCCAGGGCTTATCTTCAAGACACCAGTCCCGAAGTCTTTATCAACATGCTGCTAAATAATAATCAGGTCATTTTCAAAGGAATAAATCATAACCCATGTTCACAGCCATCCAAAACTATAAAAACTAAAAAGTTATGTTTAGTTTCAAAGACTTCAGAAGCACCTAGTGAGCAGTAGAGACAATAAGATATTATCATTCTGCAGCTTACAGGTTAAGTTAAACTTGTTTTGGGTTATTTTTAGGGCTAGAAATAATTGCAAGACCATGCTGAGGCAAATACAAACAGACAAGCTATTTTTGGAGTAACCCAATAAAACTGAATAAGTTTCTTGTTCTGATAGTTAGCTTACAGGTTAAGCTAAACTTGTTTTGGGATATCTTTAATAAAAATAATTGTGAAACCATGCCATGATGCAGCTATGTTTTGGATAAGCCTCATGTTCTGATATTTTCTGGTATTATCAGCATTTTCCATGTTTTCAGAAGTTGTCTTCCTTAAACCTGATCATCTCTATTTTTTCAAAGAAATATAAAAATTAATTTAAAAATTAAAACTAGTTGAATGCTAAAATAATAACTTTTTTCATGATACTGTGACTTGTTCTCATCTTAGGCCTTTGTATCATATCTAATTGATTAGAACCTAGCTTAATTTTGTTGTTCAAAATGTTGACTTGTGGTTATGTTATTTTGCAATGATATAAGCAGTTAGAATTGCGCTAAAATTCAAACAAGGTAAAATGCAACAAAATATATGGGCAGTTTTACCCTGTCAGCAATAATAGGAACATGGCGGCCATATGTCATAGGCACAATTGCCATCCTTCCAACATATTTAGAATAACGATCATCCTGCATATCATCAATGATATCATATTTTCATTAATTAAATCCCAAAGAGTTTCTCTCCATCTCATAGATCTATCTATAACAATAGAGTATGCAAAACAATAAAAATCATACAATTAAAATCACAGGCGACATTGACAAAGTATGAAAATCCCTAAAGCTAACAGAAAAAAATCTTAAGCCTACAAATTAGCGCCGAGAAAGGGATCAACGCTTGGGTATGTCATATGGGATACAGCAAACTAAGTTGTCAAATGGATTTAAAAGACACAGAATCACATTTTTCAAGTCAATTCCCTTGCTTATTCTTTCTTTTTTTTTTTTTTTTTGCTTCCCACATGAAAAACGTAGTTGTAAAAAACAGAGTCATGTAATTTTGATGAAATACAGCAATACTACAAGAAAAAGTTTTCTTTTCAACCCATAGACCATTAAATAATTTATCATTTCAACAACCCTATGGATCATCAACATTCTTCAGTTCTTAGCTTAAACTTCTAGCATAAAATTAAGCAAACAAGAAAATCTCTCTTATGCAATTTCCTCAATCCATGAAGAGAGTGAGAGTATGTCACCATTTGGTTTTCAATATGTAGAAGCAATTATTATTTATTAGAATTGGTAAATATGCATATATTCAAGGTTTGTTTTCAGTCACAAGTTATTCAAAAATCGCAAAGGATCTCTCCTTTTCTACTTTGTAACAAAAACCAACTGTACAAACTTTAGTACAAGGTGGTGAAATTGTTTTGAATGTTCTCTGCGCATCTAATAATCAAGATTCCTAAGTTTTCAGAAGCCTTATTAACATGAAGACATTTATTCACCTGATAGAGATACCTGCCTACCTGTCATTTACAATTTCAATTTTTCTTTGAAAAAAAAAAAAAACTGACAGTTTCATCTGTAGCATCTGATTATTTTGCATCTAAACAAGGTTCATATGTTTTCATCAGTTTCTAGTGTTCCTAGTGTGCTAAACCAATTTGTGCACCATAAATCAACATTGCAATGGAACCCAAATTGCGAACCACTATATTTACAGTTCTCCAAAATGACAACAACAAAGAAGAGATCTAAAAATTTGCACCAAAAACCCACAACATTATGTCTTCTGCATGAGTTTTAAGCCTTGGTTTCATAAATCATGATCTGGAGTCAAAAATTTATGGCAGCAATAGGGGATTACTAAATGTTTACTACAAGAAATTGCATACCTTAGGATGCACTGCAATAGCTACATCACCAAATAAAGTCTCGGGGCGTGTTGTTGCTACTGTCAAAAAGTCACTCCTACAGAAGTAATATCAAGGATCATTTAAGTAAACCATATTCTAAAAAAATGTAAGGTTTGATTTCAAATTATACAGTTAAGAACGTGCTCATCCAAACATTTTATTAAGAATTTCAAAAATAGAAGTCAGTTTTGCATTCCTAGCTTTCTATTATGCATTCCAACCCAAATTTTATTTGGACCAAGCTGATACATTATGCATCAAATACCAGCTAACAAGATAGCAAACACTCTTGAAATAAACCTTGACCAAAAGGTTGATAAATTCTGCCTGATGTACTCGAATGTTATCTCAAATTCACCACATTTTTGTTCATTCCTTTAGAAGGTCATAATTTATCCACAGGAATTCTTGAGCATTCACTAGATTGTTCCCCAGTCTCAGGGTTCTAACTAAGGAACAATAAAGAAGCAAAGTATAGATAAACACATGAACATCTTCCTTCTAACTGTTTTACAGCTCCTCATGGGTTGCAAGAAGAAATTGGAAAAGGAGGACCTTATTTACGGTCTAGCATTTTCACACTCTCTAATTACTATTTGTTTTAGAGCTTCTGGCATTTGAAATACCATTCTAGTACTCTGAATTGTAATATAAGAGAAGGAATTTTTTTGAGAAAGAAAGTATGTCATGACCAGCAAAGAACTACAAAAAATAACATAAAACACAAGCTAATGCTCTCCAATACAGTCATAATTTTTCAAAAAATAAAATTGCTTGCTGCAAAGGCAGAACAAAATTATAAATGTATAAAGGAGCCAGGACAAGAAAGAATTGATCTTAAAGAATAGTTTCTTGTTCAGCATAGGCCCCCTTTTCCACAATCGGAAAGAAAATGAAAGCAATTGCATATCAACAGCATCTTATCGTCAAAAATTACATTATAAATTCAAAAGAAAAATGAGGATGGCAATTTCCCATGACTACCTTGAACCTCCAGCTACACGGTATTTGATGTGATATAAAGTGCCAGGTTCTTCAGAATATTCTACTTCCTATGCAATTAATAATTTAAAAAAAAAAAGGTTTATAGTAAATTCAAGACTTGTAATTAACATAGATTTCCAACCCCATGAATCTCTTAATACATACCAAGTCTGAAACTGCAGTCTGCAGATTAGGAGACCAATTAACCAGGTAAGACCCTGAAATACAGTATCAATTTACTCAAGCAATAATAATTACACAACAAAAGTTTAAAGTCCTAAACATTAGGATATATGCCATCTTCAAATATAAAAACTGAAAATATATAGAACAAAGGACAAGAAAAAGAAAGCAATTGCTTAGCACCAATATACTTGTTTAAGTTTGCCAAGATGGTAGGGCTGCACAAAAATTAACCAAACCGGCCAAACTGAATTGATCCAATTCAATACAAACCGAAAATGATGGTTTGAATGGTTATGGTTTTGAAATTTTTATAAACCGATTTTTTGGTTTGGTTTAATATAAATCCATTAAAACCGAACCAATAATATAACCTCTCTTTTAATATATATATATATATATGTAATTTTTTAGTTTCCTAAGATTACAAACTTCTTAATTACCAACATTCTTTTTTTTATTTTTTATAGAGAAATATCTTAACTTTTAACCTTAGCATATTTTCATCACGTAGTCTTCTTTTTAATAGTAATTCACTGAAAATTTTTATTTGCATCATCTATTTTCCATATCAATAAAGTGAGTACTAACTAATTCTATTTATTTTTCAGATACTTTTTATTTGTCTTTGTTAATTCTTTTATTCGTTCTAATTACTTGAGTTTTTCTACTTTGTGAACAAATTAACAAAAAGAGGAATAATTATCAATTGAAATTTAGTAACTTCATATTACATTTTAAGCTAATGTTTTGTTGAATGTTTATGATGTTTTAATGTGTCCATTCATTTATTTATCAAACTGTTCAAACCAAACCGAATCCAAATAGCATTAGTTTGGATAGTTTTAATAATAATTGATTTGGTTAAAAGCTGAAGCAATTAAAAACCGACTATATTGGTTTGATTATAGATTTTTACTCTAAACTGACCAAACCGAACCATAATCACCCCTACATGATGGATCAAACAACAGCAAAACCAACATTAAGGGCGGGTAAAAAAAAATAATAAATAAATAAAACTAAAAAACCCAACCAAAACCAAATAGGATAACTGAAAACAATTGTAAAGAGTTAGATTTTCCATTTTCGCATTTTTTATTTTGGGTCTAAAAAACACAGGTTTTGGTTAATAATCTGTGTACGTGTGTGTGTATGCATATAAGAATTCTCCTATTAGATTTTCCTCCCCAAAACATTTATTTGGACAATATTTTAATTCAAAATAATAAATATATGTTTTTTATGATTACTTATTTATTTATTTACCCTTTTAACCATATATTTACTTAGATTTGTTACATTTTTTTTTTCTATATATTTTATTTTGTACGATCTTTCATATGTGTGTGTATGTCTGAGGAAATGGAATATTTTATAGTACTAGGAACTGATAATATAGATTGTAATTTTAAAACATGATGGCTTATTTTTTTTAATATTAATAGTTAGACACCGAAATTAGAAGAAAATCAAAATTAAAATTAGTAGTTAACCTATTTTAACCTGACTGATTTAGGTTTTTATTTTTGTAACACGGAATTTAATGGACAGGACCAAAACAATTGCCCATGAACTGATGCCTGCTCCTAGCTGTCACCAACCTAGTAAAGGTAGCAAATAGCAAAAGAAAAGTGGGGGTGGGGCGAACTTTTAGACTACAATAGAAAAAATTAAATGTCTATAATTATAATAGAAGCTGTAGATGATGTTCCTTGGGAACTTAGGCTATACCTTGATAGATTAAACCTTTCTCATGAAGTCTGATAAAAGCCTCAATTACTGCTCCTGCCAAAATTTCAAGGCATGATCTCAGAATACATCACATTATACAGAAAAGTCAAAGATATAAATGCAGTTAGATATATCGAAGAAAGCAATAGGCATTTGACAGGTTTAAGGAAAAGTTAGAGAAAGAAAACAGTGACAACACCCTTGGTACTTTAACAATCCAAGCATATTTTCTATCCTTAGTCACAGTTTCTAGAATGGCCAATCTTCTACTTCGAGTTAGATAACTGTCTTACGACTTAGCTGCTCATCAAGGGTAAAGTGTTCTCTAGCCCAATCACAAGAAGCACCTAGTCTCTTAATCTGATTTGTAATTGTTCCACCATACCTGAAAATAGGACAAGCCAAGCATCAATCCATAAACACACCACAAAGGGTAAAAAGAATAAGTATTTGGATGTGCGACAAGAGCGGATATACAATCTTCAATCTCTTTAAATTTCTATTTTTCTCACAAATAATTGTGGTAAAAAACAAAAGAAAAAAAAGATGAGTAAAAGAAAACTTTGATAGTGAAGTTGTAATGCATACTGCTCTTTCCACTCCCAAACTCGTTTCACGAACTCTTCTCTTCCCAGTTCAGTCCTTTTAATTCCTTCAGAAGCAAGCATCCTTTCAACAACCAACTAGAAAATTATGCAAATAGCATTCAGCAAGAGAACAGGACATGAAAAGCTAAAACAATTGATGAGCATCATTAACTTATCGATCATATCATGCAACACAATAAAGGCAATGCAAACACTATACAAACTATACTATAATTATATGATAATAATAAAAACTGCAAGATACACCCAAGAAAAGTGAATATCTTGTGATCATGTTGACGTAGAAAGAACATTAACCAAATACACAATATCAACACATGGGATGGGCTCTTAGTCTGTACACCAACCTGTGTTGCAATACCAGCATGATCAGTCCCAGGAAGCCACAGTGTTGGTCTTCCCTTCATTCTGTTGTACCTAACCATGATATCCTAACAAATAAGATCACAGAGTTATGCAATGGAAGATATATCAATAACTTGAAAAGGTAAAAAAGAAACTAGATTGCAAGCATTCATGGTATATAACTAAGGCACCATCTTATTATCCACCTGAGACAGTTCAAACGTCAGCAAAATGGAAAGCATCTAGTGAATATACATGACAAAGAAAAAGTATGAAAATGGCATTGCCAATGAAGTCACAGAGAATTCATGCTAACTTAAGCATCATCTAATAGTCACCCACAGTTCTAAATTGATAAGGAACCAAGACAGAGTTAGAAATGTTTGTGAAATGGTAACATCTGGTGTTTATTCAAGACAAACAAAAACCAATTGAGAAATATTTACAATTTCTTTTGAAATTAAAGGAAAAAAAAAAAAAAGCCTCGATTACTGCGTTCCAAGGAACTATCAACTGCCGTGTGTTTCATATTTATTATAAGACAATTTATTAAAACCATGTTTTGACGATGACATCATACAAAATCATTCGATGACAGTGCAACTATAACATGTGTAACTACATAAAAGAAGGAATGGGAGGAAATAATAATTTCAATTAAAAAAAAGGAAAAATAAAAATAAATGGTCAGTGTTTTTCACAATTTTTAAATAAATGTCTGTGCTATTTTTTTTTTGACAAAACTATGTCTGTGGTTTACTCCATTAGCAAAAAATGATATATTCACATTAACATTGTTAATTAGTGCTGACATCAGTGATAACATAGCGATTTTTTTTATGTGGACACTGATGTGGCGCTGACGTCAACTCCACGTCAATGCTACGTATGTGCCATGTTAGCATTGACGTGGACACTACATCAGCGCCACGTCACAAAAAGTGTCATGTCATCGTCACATCAGCACTACTTAACGCCGTTAATGGTAATATACTTTTTTTTGCTAACGGAGTAAATCACAGACCTTGTTTTGTCAAAAAAAAAAAATAACACGGACTTTTATTTAAAAATTGCGAAAAGCACAGGCACTTATTTGTACTTTTCCCTAAAAAAAACATGATCAATCAATATGTTATCTAGAGCAACAGAGGTTAACAAAAGTTAGAAAAATTCTAAAAGCAACAACACTGCTAACATGAATCATGGTCCTGTAAATCAACAGATTATGCCCCATCAATGGTGTGACATTGTCTAGTTCAGCCTAATTTGTATCTACTATTGATAAATATGGCCCATCGTAGATAAAGATCAAAATGGGAATCCAGCAACTCCTAAATTCACTTCCACAACCTCAAGAGTCACAAACATAGCATGCCCCATATGCAATGAACCAGTAACATTTGGAGGTGGCATTGATACTACAAAAGGATCACTTCCCCGCTCAAAATTTGGCTTAAAATATTCTTGGGACTCCCACCTAACAAATGAAAACATGAAAATATCAATTGATAGCACATAAAATAAGAAGCAATGAAAGCAACACTAGATAGAGTAAGCATTTCTATTAGGTGGAAAACCCTAAGCAAATCCATACTTGGAGAAATAATGAAGGCAACAATGTGATATGCATCATTTATATGCACTACATTGGAACTAAATGTAAGGAAAAAACCACATAAAAATAATAGCATATCACACAACATCTTGTTTCTTATATGCTACGTTGTTGTTCCTTTTTTTACTGTTCCTGTTAATTATATTGTTTTGTTGTTTCAAACTATGATTTTCCATTTTAATATGTATATAAAAGAAAAAAGAAAAGAGGAATTTATGAGAGTCCTAAGACTTATTCATTTCAAAATTTTAAGACTCCTTAAAAATGTAGAGAAATAAATCAGTGTTCTCAAAGATTAAGGCAGTAGAGCTCATTATGTGCTTCCATGAACAATACCAAATTGCCAATCCTCAGATATCATATAACTTTACACAATGTATTTGACTTTATAGTAAGCAACTTCATGGTCCTTCATAAAACAGTGATATATCCACAAAACTAAAAAGATAAAAAGGAAAAGAAAAGAAAACAACAAAAAAAGGTTGAAAGGTAAGGTTTAATGCATTGCCAAATGTTGGAAATCTCTGAAATTAAGGGTCACACCGAGATTTTAGGGACTATAAATTAGGAGTTAGCTGTATTATATTTAAGGTAAAAAATATCCCTAAAAATCAATTAGTGATTGCTCTTGTACAGCTATAGTTTTCTGTAGAGATTAGTTTCCTTCTGTAATCCTTTGTAATCTGTCTATATAAGACCTCTATGTAATAAAAAAATATATATACCTTCAGTTCAAAATAAATTTCTTGATGTTATTAGAGCAGTAGAGATTTCTGGAAATAGCATTTTTTAGACCATTTTTTTTCTGCTAACCCAATCAATTTTTTTTTCCATAGCCGATACTATTTCTGAAATCTCTTCTACCACTTCATCCAAAGCAACCCCAAAACTTAGCAATTCAGATTCCCATTCCCACTCAGTTTAGATCACTACCATTCGATTAAATGGTAGTAATTTCTTAAGCTAGTCCCAAGTTTTTCGCATGTACATCAGAGACCACGGGAGGTTTGGTTATCTGACTGGTGAAATAAAAGCGCCAGAAAAAACTGATGCTGCATATACTACTTGGGATGCTGAAAATTCCATGGTTATGGCTTGGCTTGTTAATGCTATGGAAGAAGACATCAGTGCAAATTACATATGTTATTCAACTGCCAAAGAACTTTAGTACAATATAAATCAGATGTATTCTGATTTTGGTAATCAGTCTCAAGTTTATGAATTGGAGACTAAATTAAGGGAAATCCGACAAGGAGAAAATACTATCACTAAGTATTTTAATACTCTTAAAGGGTTATGGCAGGACCTTGACCTATTTACGGACTACGAATGGAAATCACCATAGGAAGATGGTGGAGCGTTCCAGAATTTTCAAATTCTTGGCTGGTCTTAATGTAGAATTTGATGAAATGACAGGGAGAATTATTGGAAGGCAACCTTTATCATCTATTGGAGAAGTCTTTTCTGAAATTCGGAGGGAAGAAAGCCATATAAGTGTTATGCTAGGAAAGAAAACTATTGTTGAAATTGAAAATTCTGCCCTGATTACTTTTCCTGCTAATGCAACCATTTGGACAGCCAATACTTAGAGGAAGATAGATGAGAAAATTTGGTGTATTTTTGCAATAAACCTTGGCATACCCGTGAAACATGTTGGCAAATTCATCGAAAGCCAGCAGATTGGAAACCCAAGGAAAAGAGGAACAAAAAATCTGGGGGACAGTCAAATCAGAATACTGCTACAGCTAATGCTGCTGAAATGCCTTTCTTTAGCAGGGAACAAGTGGAACAAATTCTAAAATTGTTGAAATCCAATCCATCAACTACTACTCCTGTTGGTTCTATGGCACAAATAGGTAGTGTTTTTTCTGTGACTTCTGTTTTTTCATCTACTCCTTGGATAGTTGACTCTGGTGCATCTGATCATATGACAAATCTTTTAAATTTGTTTCAAACTTATGTCCCTTATCCTAGTAATCAGAAAATCAAAATTGCAGATGGAAGTTTTTCACCTATTGCAGGAAAAGGCTCAATTCCTCTTTCTGAAAATATCAAACTTCAATCAGTTCTACATGTCCCTAAACTTGCTTGCAATTTGTTATCTGTGAGCAAACTTTCTAAAGATTGTAATTGTTGTGTCATTTGTTTTTTATTCTCACTATGAGTTTCAGGACCGGATTACGAGGAAAATGATTGGCAGTGCTAGGATGCAAGAAGTTTCTACTATTTTGATGAAAAGGTCTTCAAGAATAAACAAGTCCAGAGCTTTGTTAGTAGTGTTCTTTTTTTGTTTATGACAAAATAATGCTTTGGCATCATAGACTAGGACATCCTAGTTTTCTTTATTTGAAACATTTATTCCTTAATTTATTTAAAGGAGTTGATTGCAATTTGCTGCATTGTGAATCTTTTGTTGTGTCTAAAAGTCATCGTGTGCCTTACAAATTAAAAGATTATTTTCCTTCAAGTCCTTTTTACTTGATCCATAGTGATGTATGGGGACCTTCGAAAATTCATACCTTGAATGGAAAAAAATGGTTTGTGACATTTATTGATGATCACACAAGACTTTGTTGGATTTATTTAATGAAATCAAAATCTGATGTTACACAAATTTTCAAAAAATTTTATGCTTTCATTGAGACCCAATTCAACATTAAAATCAGTATTTTAAGAACTGATAATGGCACTGAATATTTCAATGATTGTTTGGGGAATTTTTTAAAAGGAAAAGGTATCCAACACCAGTCTACTTGTAGGGACACACCCCAAGAAAATGGTATAGCTGAACGCAAAAACCGACATTTGTTAGAGGTGGCTAGGACATTCATGTTTTGTATGCACATGCCTAAATATTTATGGGGTGAGGCGGTTTTAACTGCTTGTTATTTAATTAATAGAATGTCTAGCCGGGTGTTGAAATATGATACACCTTTACAAATATTAAGAAACATATTTCCTATGAATAGGCTGACTATTGATTTGCCCCTGAAAATTTTTGGTTGTATAACTTAATGTTCATATACCCGATCCTAGAGCTGAAAAATGTGTTTTGTGGGTTATGTTTCAAATAAAAAAGGGTATAAATGTTTTAATCCAACTACCAGGAAATTTCATATAACTATGGATGTAAGTTTTCCTAAAAACATCCCGTTTTTTAGCAAAACTTCTCTTTAGGGGGAGAAACACAATGAAGATCAGTTTTGGCATGTTTCTACACCTATTACAGCAATTTTTTCACATGATAATACTCCTTCCATTGACGGGACAGAATTGTTTAATAAAGAAAATCTAGCTAAACCTAGTTTACCCATGTCAAAGGTTAGGGAATCATAAACAGGGGGAGAAACACTCCAAAATAATAGAAACTTTGAACTACATGTTTACACTAGAAGAAATTTTCATCAAATTACAAGAGAAAATCCCGCTATCCTAGAAGGCCAATCATCGACACCAAATCCAAATCCTCAAAATTTACGTATATCAAATTATATTCTTATTCCTACTGATGATCTTGGTATTCCCATTGCTCTTAGAAAAAGAGTTAAAATTTGTATTAAACATCCCATTGCCAACTTTCCATCCTATCATAATTTATCCAAAAAACATCACGCCTTTATTTCTAAAATCACTAATCAGTTTGTGCCAAGGAATGTTCAGGAAGCCCTTGGTCACTCGGATTGGAAGACAGCAGTTTTGGAAGAAATGGATGCACTCAAAAAAAATTAAACTTGGGAAATTATTGAATTACCTGAGGGTAAAAAGACAGTGGGATGTAAGTGGGTGTTTACTATCAAATGCAAGGCTGATGAAAGTATTGAGAGATACAAGGCATGCTTGGTTGCAAAAGGATTCACACAAACTTTTGGGTTAGACTATCATGAAACTTTTGCACCTATAGCAAAAATAAACTCAATCCAAGTTTTACTCTCCCTTGCATTTAAATTCAATTGGCATCTTCATCAACTAGAAGTGAAAAATGCTTTTCTAAACGGAGATTGGGAAGAAGAGGTCTTTATGGACCAACCGCCGGGATTTGAAGAAAAGGGGATTGAACATAAAGTTTGTAAGTCGAAAAAATCTCTTTATGGACTCAAGCAATCACCTAGGACCTGGTTTGAGCGTTTTGGGAAAGCAATAAAAGGTCATGGATATACGCAAAGTCAAGCAGATCATACAATGTTTTTTAGACATTCTAGTGAAGGTAAAATTACTATCCTAATTGTTTATGTGGATGACATTATTTTAACTGGTGATGACAACTTGGAGATTAAGAGATTGAAGATGTTGCTAGCTCATGAATTTGAAATTAAAGATTTGGGAACCTTAAAATACTTTCTTGGTATGGAATTTGCAAGATCAAGGAAAGGAATATTTGTTTCCGGAAGAAAATATGTATTGGATCTATTAAAAGATACAGGTTTAATGGGTTGCAAAGCTGCTAAAACTCCTATTGAATCTAATTTAAAATTACAAAAGGCTAAAGTTGAAGAAGTTAAGGATTGAGATAGGTTTCAACGACTAGTAGGCAGGTTAATCTACCTCTCCCATACACGCCCAAATATAGCATTTGTTGTGAGTATGGTTAATCAATTCATGCATGCTCCTGGGCAGGTTCACTTTGATGATATCTACAGAATCCTAAGTCACTTAAAAGGGACTCCAGGAAAAGGTCTCTTATTCAAAGATAAAGGGCATTTGGAGGTTGAAGTTTATACCGATGCTGATTAGGCAGGTAGTGTAACAGATAGGAGATCTACTTCCGGGTATTGCACATTTGTTGGAGGAAATTTAGTCACATGGCAAAGTAAAAAACAAAATGTAGTTGCTAGAAGCAGTGAAGAAGCAGAATTTAGAGCTGTTGCACATGGTATATGTGAAGTTATCTGGATAAAGAGGTTACTTAAAGAACTTAAAGTAACTAGGTGTCTTCCTATGAAGGTTTTCTGTAATAATAAAGCAACTATATCAATAGCTCATAATCATGTCCTACATGATAAGACAAAACATGTGAAAATTGACAAGCACTTTATCAAGGAGAAATTGGAAAAAGGTTTGATTTGCATGCCCTATATTCCAAGAGAAGAACAAGTTGCTGACATTCTCACTAAAGGACTACCAAAGAAGCAGTTTGACAAACTAGTAAGCAAGCTAGCCATGGAAGACACCTTTAGACCAGCTTGAGGGGGAGTGTTGGAAATCTATGAAATTAAGGGTCAAATCGAGATTTTAGGGACTGTAAATTAGGAGTTAGCTGTATTATATTTAAGGTAAAAAAAAAATCAGTTAGTGATTGCTCCAGTACAGCTATAGTTTTCTGTAGAGATTAGTTTCCTTTGTAATCCTTTGTAAACCAATCGAAAAGGTTATTTTTAGCTTTATCTTAACATACTGCTTACTTATCATGTACTTTTGTAGAGTAACAAATAATAGGGCTACTAGTCATCCAATTATTCTTTGGTTTTTAGCTTTTCAAGATTCTTAATTAACACCCAATTTTACTTCATCTTTTCTCCTCACTCCCAGTGTTTGTTCAATTTATGGGATACTTCAAGATAATGTTAACTACAAAGAGAGCTATAAGTTTCCTCTTAACATGTAGGTGCTAGAGTGGTAAATAATTATTGAAACTGGTTAAATAAAACCTCCTTTCAATTACTCTTTAGAGCCAATATTATATTAAAATTTCATGTTAACCACCCTCCCACACCCCCACCAGGAAAAAAAAAAAGGACACTTCAAAAGGAGTTATTTCAATATGAGAAACAGCAACTTTACAACCATCCCAAAATAGCGGACTGGTTAGTTCGCTACTTCGCTTTACAACTACATGTGTTTAACTTCAGAGCACCTCAAAAATGTCATGCAAATACATTGCATTTGATTCTTCAGCACTAGTGCTGGACCAGTTACCGATAATCCTTTATTTAACCATAAAGTGAAGCTATTAGTATTAGCTCGAAAACTGTGAGTCATTAAAATGGTAAGTAAAAAGTTCCAAGGAAGAGCCAAGACACATACAAAATGATTCTTAAAACCAAAAGAGGTCTCCTACATGATACAAGTTAAAAGATATAGAATCATAGCCTCAGCCCTATACTCAATTGAAAGGAATCACAAAATTGTTAAAACAAAAGTCATCAATCTTCGAGCATGGAGAGCACTAAATCTAGTCCTCAGATCTTAGCATATGCATATCCATTTCCTTATACACAACCCAAAAGAAATCAAGAAAGAAACTGTCTTCAGTCTTACTAAGAAGAAACAGATAGCCATACCTATCACATTTCTTGAAATACCAATGAATATATAAATTCCCTTAGCTGTTGGACTGATTTTTAATTCAACATAAAATAGTTATCAATTTAGAACCATTTCAGCAAAGAAAACATCAGTTATATATGATTTTTCAATTGCTTATGAAGATTACTGGAACATGGTAATGGTCGTATTCTTTCTATTACTTCCAACAGGAATACCTAATTATGCAACAACTTTCTCAACCAGCCTTTCTCAATTCCCTGCTCAAGGTACCAAACCACAGGCCCACATTTTAAGTCCTACTTATATTGTCTGATTGAAAAAAAAAAGGAAAATGAAGGCAAACATAGGTAACACATCAAGGGGCAGCAGAGGGATCAAATTAGGTTAAAATTTTATTGCAGGACAGTCTTATCACAAATTATGTTTTTGTCCACCACATCATGTTGCATCACTTACTACTAGCTGCTTAACTCCTACATTCTAAACTTAAGTCCACTATTTGAAAGATTAAAGATGAAGAGGTAAATTTATATCATAAAATCCTTTCTATAAACAGTTCACCTGCTTACATTATGTGAAAGTTTTTGTGCTGCAATTTTCAACAGTATGGCATACTTATTTACTAAGACTAAGAGGATAAGGAAAGACAGAACAAAACCTTTATTCTTATGTGGAGAGTATACACTTTAAGAACATGAATTAGGCTAAAAGTAACATCAGCCAAGTGCAATAATGATATTAGCATAATTAAATTTACAGAACCAAGAGAAAAAAAAATATATATGAAACAGATTAATGAGATGGGAGATAACAAACAAGGAAAAGTAGTAACGGGATTAAAACTGAGTACCAGTTGTATATTCTTTCCTCCGAAGAAAAATCAAAGGACTTTGCAATCTCTGGAGAAGTAAATACTCCATTATCTGCTGCGGCAACTGGAATATCAACAAGAAATGCTAAATATGTTACTGAAAACAATCTACAATTATACTAACAAGTAGCTGCCATAAAATCCATTTACCTCTAAAATTAATAACAGTGCATGGTGAAAAAGTTGAAGGATTTAAGATTTGAACCTCATGAATATGAAGTCATAGAAATTATGGGTTTATTATATTTAAATTGCCTTCACTTTCACTTCGTATAAAGGACTACGTTCAGCTTAATTTTTTTTTTTTTTTAATTTAGCAATCCTTAGCCAAAGAAAGAGGTGCTTAACTTCAAATTACAAATAGAACAATTGAAAAGTTTTTGTTGCATTGAATTCAAAACTTTGCTCGATAATTTATTGCTTCAAATACTTAAATAACTTAGCATGTGTGAATTAACTGCAACTAAAGAGCAGTGCATTTAAAATTTTCTAGGAAATCAAACAGGGTCAAGTAATTCACCTGCAAAGAATCTCGGCTTTATACGAGTGAAATTCCAGTGAGAGAAAGCAATGCAACGTCGCCGTTGAGAGAAGAGAAGAGGATTCAGTCTGTGAGCAGAGCAAGGAGATAGAAGAAAGGGGCTGGACAGAGCCAATTGAAGTGACATATTTTTTTATGAATTTCTAATCAGTGTCTATATATCTTTGAATACGAGCAAGAAATTCGAATGCATAGGCAGTAAATTAGAATCTGTATTGGGGAAAAATTGATAAACCCTAGCGCTCAAGGGAGATAATAGTGAGTGGGTTTTAGTGGCAGAGAAGGAGCAGAATAAGGTAACGAGCGGATGATGACGATGACATATGATTTTTTTTTTTCAAAGAAATAATTTTATTTATTCAAATTAACAGTACAAAACACTTATATAAATCTTCTAAAAACTATAAATAATAAAATAATAAAAATTTCACAAAATTTAAGTTAATAAAATAATAAATCGATTCAATTTCTATAAATTTAATAATATTATAATAATAAACATTCATAATATAATATGATTTATTATTTTTATCTGATAAAATATATTTTGACTATCTGAATTATTTACATAAAAATAAAATATCGTAATAAAACAACAAAAAAATAAAATGCTGTAATAAAATAACAGAAATTTTAATATCACAATAAAACATTAAAATCACAGAAAATAAATAAATAATATAGATATAAAATAACTATTTATTTTAAAAATACATTAATAAAAAATATACAAAGAGTGATTCCTTGTCGAGAATGATTTTTACTTAACCAGCATAGATAACTAAAAAAAATAGAGAAATTCTAAAAGAGAGAGAGAGTGAGAAAAAAAGGAAAAAAAAGAAGGCTAGAGCTTAAGAATAAGATGATGGATGAATTTTATGTTTGGCTAAATAGTAAATACCATCTAGTAATTGGGGTAATGCATAAAAATAATTTTTTAAAAATTGTTTAGAGACAATCTTTTCTTCAAATTTATTTTTAAGTTTTTTTCTCACTTTTTATTTCTTAAAAAAACTAGTATTAGAGTTAA
>CATIWF010190169.1:0-15283 GCA_949630135.1 Balakata baccata
TATCCAAGATATCCTTGAGTACCTCAAGTCTAAGGATACATGCACCATTGCTATGATGAGACAATCATTGACATTTGAATAGATAATCCATATGATTGACTCATAGCAGGTCATCCAATGTACTTGACTACTCTTAGCAAGCGTCCACATGTTAACGTTGAACATCTCATGCTCACAGCTTATGAGATCTACTGCTTGATCTAATCAAGGAATATAACATGTGCTAGTCTATCTGGAACAACAATGTCCCGTCTTGTTAATCCTATGACTAGGGATAATTTAGATACAAACATAATTACACATGATAGGAATCTCATTATCATGATCCCATCATGATTTCCTTCATGCTATGTTTCATATCATGGACTTGCATTAATCAGTTTAAGATCTATATCAATTCATATGCAAATGAATACTAATATAATGAAAGAATGCCTTTATGAATGTGTACACTAAGTGCTTAAGGCGATTGCCTTTTGGGCACATCTCTAACATATAGTACTTTTCTATATAATTGAGGTATATTTTTTAATTACATGACAGGGTATTACAATTATTATTCTTATTATTTTTATCTCATGATCTTATTCATTTGTTTATCTATGACAACATGTACCATATGTGTAATTATCATACATTTATGCTTATTAAAATAATATGAAATCAATAAATCCATTAACCAAGGCTAAACATGTCCAAAATAAAACAATCTTACTTGAAACCATAAGTTCATAATCCATAAACTATATTAAAACAATGTCTAATATCCAGAAATGCATAAATAAGGTAAAATGCATAATGAGCTAACTATGATTCTAGATGCTCTAACTGACTTGGCTTCTCTGTGTCAACTCTTTCTAAGGCTCCGGAACTGCGTGCAAGAAACCCACCCGCTAAGCTATCCAAGCTTAGTAGTACATATAATCATATAAATTCTATCATGCATATGATACATATTCAACTCATATCATTAATTATATGAAAGTCATAATATAACGCTTCATCTCATTTTTCAATTCATAAAAATTATAGTCATGCCATCATACCAATCAATTCCTTACATATCATTATAGCGTACCTAGTAAGCGAAAGTCATTCATGTATTCATAAGAATAGTAATACATTTACCTCTTTCCTATTCATTCATTTGGTTTTCCCAGTTACTCTATACTAGACTACCGAATACGGGTTGTGAATAAGAGCGCTCTCGAAGCTGAAGCCACCCTACCCACCTAATCATAACTATCTATATCTGTGCCCGAGTCAAGTGCCCTCTCGAAGCTAAAGCCAAGATGACTCATAACTGTATATAAAAATTGCTAGCATAATGGGTCAAGGGCGCCCTCAAAGCTAAAGCCACCTTGCCCGATAAATAATGCATGAAACATCCTACGGTACCATAACCACCCTTAATGGCATGCCATCTATCCTAGTATGAGTAAGGGCATTTGTCTTTTTCTTTTTAATTGCATGAACCTTATTCCATGAGCAGAATAACTTTCCCATAATATTCGCATAACAACTTATCACATATTAATATTCGTATCATTATTTCCATGTATCATCTCACATCATGGTATAACACTTAGGCAAAGTTTCAATGATATTATATTCATAAGTACTACATTTAATAACATAGAACATATGCCTTACACTTTCATTCTATCATATTTAGTAACTAACACTCACACACAGGTGAGTTTTAACCCCAGCACATGGCAGCATACCTGTTGCGGGGCTGATATGGCCTAGGTCGGGTAAGTCTCAACCGGGACTTCCCTTTCCTAACTGGAAAAGGCTCGACATCAACAACATAAAACTAAATTTTCACATGCAGACACAAATCTCCAAATTTCAATGGATAATTCACATTTCCAGAATGTCTTACCTTATAAAAATATATCATTTGTCATTGTGAACATGCCATAATCCAATTAACTCATTGAATATCAATTTAAACATTAAAATATCATGAATAATTCATACTATTGTGTTTAGACCATTTGAATCGATAATTATGGCATTCAACAGATACAAAACATCCCATATACCTATTCACTAGCAATCATGCAGCCAAAAAGCGAATAAACACGATTATATGTACAAGCCTTAAACAATAGAGCCAAAAATCCTCACTCTAATGTTTCTCTCACGTTCTAGTATTTGTTATCTTCTTCTACCCCATTCCCTGGCATCAGACATAAGAATCAAAGGTCACAAACCATTATATACCTTCTGTTCTACAAGTACCATTTCATAATATTGAAAAAACCCTAATTAAATGACAATAAACCATCAAACCCAATCTAAGAGTGTTAGAGAATAAGATACTGAATCTCCCTCTAGAAGTCAAGAATAGAGGTGAACAAATCTGATTCCAAGGGTTGTTTGGCTAATAACTCATGTTATTAATGAAAAACACCAAAAACCCTAATACATCCTTGATACAATAATCCTACTTGTGTTTTTAGGTGTTTAGGCGATGGAGAATCAATGGAGAATGAATGGGAGGGTTTCTGGAGTATCTAGGGTGTGCAAGTATCAGCTGGGTTTCTGATTTATGCTGAATAAGATATAAAAACACGTATTTATATCATACGAACTAGAAGCGAGTCCCAATCGGGAAAAGGGTGTCCCAAGCTGGAAACCTTTCCCAACCGCGAGATGATAATTCCTAAGTGGGATTCGGTTCTACCCACCAAATTATAAAATAAGCCAGTTCTGATCACTTTTAATTTCCAAAATATCCCTAAAAAATCCGCATAAATTCTAGGCTCTAAATTATGGGCTTTACATGTATAATATAGAAATGAATAAAATACATGAGATGTTCATGCAATAAGAATGTTTGCCAATGGGTGAAATGCATATATATGTTTGTCGGGCCACTAACCCAATTGATTGTAAATTAGGCTCAATGCTTATATTAAGAATTTATAATTGGTAGATGTACAACTTTGATGAAAGCACTTAAGGTGTTTGAAAGAAATGGCTTAATTGAGGTAAGTCCTTTACTTAAGAACTTATAGATTGTGATTGGCATGACATGTATATAAAGATGATTATGCATGTTGATAGGAGTGGCTAAACTTGGTTAGCCTTAGTGCCTTGTTTGTGGAATTATGAACTTTATTATTTAATAGAAAACATGCAAGCTTGCACAATTAGTACATAATAATAAACATATGAAATGGGGAAATTGCATGGATAATAAAGGCATGTTTTAATATGATTTATCATGAGTGTTGATAGGTGGGGTGACTATTGGATCACCATAGAGGCCTTCGTATGTGATATGCTTGAAAAGATGTTAAATTTGGTATTTAAAAATGGAAATAGCCCCTTTCATAATCAAGTTGAAAGTTGTTATATGATTTGCAAATACATTTGAATATCCATGAGATTGTGATTATATGCTATGCATATGGACTGAAGCATATAAAAATATATGGAAACAAAAGGAATATAGTGCTAAATGTCCATTTCTCTACTTGAGGACTACGTTAGGGTGATGCATCATGAAAGGGATAAGCGATCAGTACCAACGAGATATATGAGTGAAGATCAAAGATCAAATTATTTAGCCTTGAACTGGGTGCTCCTGTTCCTAATACTCATATCCATTATACTCAGTCAAGTTAGTTGTGCCCTAGTTTGGGTGAACACATTTGACTTAAGAGAGCTCAAATGAGCATATTATTGGGTTTTGAACATGTATCTCATAGACAAAGTAGTAGCAGAAACAAAAATATCAAAACCCGAATCAAAGGATTCTACTTGTGCAAATTAAAACTAATTTAACAAAACAAAAATTCAAAAATTATACCTTTATAATTTCTTGATTTGTTCTTCAACTTTTCACCTTGTTGGGTTATAGTAAACCACAACAATCCAATCTCGGATTGTCTCTAACAATATCCATGTGAAGATGAGAAGATGAAACTACTACGGAGATAGCTTGAACACACCTCAAAGTGCTAGCAATGGTGTACATTCCTTTGAGAGGAAAAATTAAACTTAAATTTTTCTTCATGTCTCCGAAATTTTTCCTTCTCCCAAAACTTTTTCCTTATCTATTTTGTCTTTTGGGGTGTTTTTTGTCCAAAAGAAAATCAAATTCATAGACCAAAATTCAAGAGAGTAGAAAATGAAAAGTTATGGGGTTAAAAGCCATCAAGGAAAATTAAATTGGCAATTGAGTGCTGCTGTGCGCTCCCGCCTAGGCCTGCTATGCCTGCATGCCGTACAAGCCCATCAACCCCCCCCAAAGCAATTTTTTCCCGCGATCCGAATCGAAATAATTCTCTCATATTTCTGGATCCCATCCAAAGCCATTTTACTAATTCTTAACATTTCCAAAGCGTGTGACCTATTAGGTTCCCAGTTGTGTTAGCTACTTAAATTATCAATTAATTTAAGCAAGTTATGAGCGGTATCTGGCAACACATCATGACCTCTAATTAACCAGAAAGTCAGCGGTTTGACAACAAACCTTTCCATAGACAACAATATGTATAATTTGTCCTATCACCATACTATACCCCACTCGATTCATAGCGTGGACTATGTGTCAGCTTCTATTAGACTAACTATGTCACACCTAACCTAAGTGATGTTAGATCTTGTCCTTGAGACTCCTTACTTTATTAGACATGTCACTGAAGACCATCTTCAGGACGTTTCCACTCTGGCTAGAGATTCCCGAGTAATGATCCCAACAAAAGGCCATTTGTATACTCTCCCTCTATCTGGAGCAGTGATCCTGTGTTAGCTACCTAATTATCTTCGAATATCTCAAGTTATATCCAATCACCACCCTATGAGCGACTTCTATGAGACAATAAGGAACAGAGTCAAAGAATAGAATCAGTATCCAAGATATTTTTGAGTACCTCAAGTTTAAGGATACATGCACCATTGCTATAATGAAACTATCATTGATATTTGAATAGATAATTCATATGATTGTCTCATAGCAAGTCATCCAACATACTTGACTACTCATAGTAAGCATCCACATATTAATTTTGAACATCTCATGCTCACAACTTATGAGATCTACTACTTGATCCAATCAAGGAATATAACATGTGCTAGTCTATCCGGATCAACAATGTTCCGTTTTATTGATCCTATGACTAGGAATAATTTAGATGATAACATAATTACACATGATAGGAATCTCATTATCATGATCCGATCATGATTTCCTTCATGCTATATTTCATATCATGGACTTTCATTAATCAGTTTAAGATCTATATCAATTCATATGCAAATGAATGCTAATATAATGAAAGAATGTCTTTATGAATGTATACACTAAGTGCCTAAGGCGATTGCCTTTTGGGCACATCTCTAATAATCTCCCACTTGCACAAACCAATCGCCATTATACATTGCACCACATGCAAGGATATGACTATCATATTTCTTTTAGGGTTTTGGTCTAGTGACACGATTAGATATTTTTGAATCAGTGGAAACTTTTCTCTCATTATATTATAGCTACCATTGACTTCTCTAATCAATTAATAAGATTAAGTACGTGTTTGGACCTTTTAATGAGACCATGATTCTTTTGCATATGCAATGGCTCTATTGTTGTTCCAATCATTTTGGATTTACAATATTAGGAATCACTTATGACTTTGTGATGAATTCCCTTATCTAAACCGCTTTCTCAGGTGCCTAGGAAGCTGTCATGTACTTTCAGTTGTGGAATCCGCAGCTGTCACCTGTTTGGAACTCTTCCAATCGACTACATAACCATTTAATGCGAATTTATAGCATGACTAGAATTTTGAGTTATCCTTATCAAATTGGATGCTAGCATCTATAATCCCGCTTACATTAAGCTTACTATCTCCTTAAACTAAGAATACATCATTATCCTTCTCAAGTATTTAAGCATGTCCTTAACAATCACCTATAAACCCTTGAAGGGATCATATTGATATCCACTCTTGACGCTCATAACATGATATCCATTGGGCCTAGTACATAGCATAGTACATAATGAATCCAATAGCCTAGGCTTATGGAATCTCAACTATGCTAGTCTATTTATCTTATGTCTTTAGACATAAAGACTTAGAGAGGGTAATCCTATCGATCATAGGAATAGATCCTCTCATAGACTACTTTATGCTAACCACTTTAACATCTTAATTATGTAGACTAAGAAAGAATGAGTAACCTCTTAGATATATCTATATAGATCTTAATCCCTTTTTGGCAGGTTGCTTTTAAAATCCTTTTTGGAGAATTATTTTAGAGTAACAAATTGACTAACTTAGAAATGAGAGATCATTTCCTACTAAAATATGTCTTCCACATACTTTATTAGGAACAAAATGGCACTCCCACTAACTTTTTTGAAAACACATGAATCATCTACATATTGTGAGAAAACAAACTCTTTGATTATCTCATCAATTTAGATGTTTCAACTCCCATATATTTGCATTAATCCATCAATGGATTTTGCAATTTGTATCATGTTTCACCATCATCAGATATGAATCTCTTAGGTTGTGTTATGTACATATCTTAAGTCAGATTTCCATAATGAAATCTGTCTTCATATCCATTTGCAAAATCTCATCACAATGAGCAGTAATGACTAGGAGTAACATGATGGATTTAAGCATAGTATATGGAGTAAAAGGTCTTGTTAAAGCCAACCTTTGTCTTTAACGATATCATTTAACTAACAACTCTACCTTTATAAGCAACTACATTACCTTCCATATCGGTCTTCTTCTTGAAGACCCGCTTGCACCCAATGGGGTTTTGTCCTATTAGGTAGGTTAACCAAAGTCCATACTTGTTTTATAGTTATGGAATCCGTATCGACTTAGGGCTTATAGCCATTAGTCATACTCTGAACTCTTCAGAGTCTCTTCATAAGTAGCAAACTCATCATTCTCTATGAGTAATATAACCTTTTTTTCACTTATAAGAGATCAATTTCTCTTGGGAACAACTCATATCCTACTTTACCTATAAAGCTCTAGTGTTTCATGACGTCTTATTGTTACTTCATCTATATGAATAACATATCTGGGCTTTGTTAATTGATTTGTGTTTGCTTAAGTATATATTTGAACTTTATCAAGTTCATTCTTGCTCCCACTATCTTATTGTTGTTAGAGACATGCCCAAATGGTAATCGCCTCAAGCACTTAGTGTATGCATTCATAAAGGCATTATTTTATTATATTAGTATTCATTTGCATATGAATTGATATAGATCTTAATCTGATTAATAAAAGTCCATGATAAGAAACATAGCATGAAGGAAATCATAATGGGATCATGATAATAAGATTCCTATCATGTGTAAGTATGCTAGTATCTAAATTATCCCTAGTAATAATATCAATAAGATGGGACATTGTTGATTCGAATAGACTAGCACATGTTATACTCCTTGATTAGATCAAGCAATAGATCTCACAAGCTGTGAACATGAGATGTTCAAAGTTAATATGTGGATGCTTGCTAACAGTAGTCAAGTACATTGGATGACCTGCTATGAGATGATCATATGGATTATCTATTCAAATGTCAATGATAGTCTCATCATAGCAATGGGGCAAATATCCTTAGACTTGAGGTACTCAAAGATATCTTGGATACTGATTTTGTGCTTTGACTCCATTCCTTGTTACCTCATAGAGATTGCTCATAAGGTGGTGATTAGGTACAGCTTGAGGTATTTGACGGTAATTGGGTAGCCTACAGAGGATTCATAGCTCCTAATAGAGGGAGAGTACACCCACGGCCTCTTATCGAGATCATTACTCGGGAATCTCTGACAAAAGTGGAAATGTCCTGAAGATGGTCTTTAGTGACATGTCTAATAAAGTAGTGAGTCCCAAAGGCAAGATCTAACATCACTTGGGCTAGGTGTGACGTAATCAGTCTAGCGGGAGTTGACACATAGTCCATGCTCCGAGCTGAATATCGTATAGGATGGTGAAAGGATGAATTCTACATATTGTTGTCTATGGAAAGGTTCATAGTTAAACCATTGACTTTTCAGTCAATTGGGGATCATAATGTATTGCTAGATACCGCTCATGACTTCTTCGAATTAATTGTTAATTTGGGTGGCTAACATAACTGGAAACTTAATGGGTCACACGCATTGAAAGTGAAAAGAATAAGTAAGATGGTCTTAAATGGGAACCAAAAATATGAGAGAATTATTTAGGATCGAATTGTGATGAAATCACAAAAAAAGTCTGAAAAAATTGCTTGGGGGAGTCGCAGGCCCGTGGCAGGCCAGTGCTTGCATGCTAGGCAAGCCCAGCATGCAAGTGCTGGCAAAATTGGCCAAGTTTTGGCCAAATGCCAAATTGCCCCCTAAACCTATTTTGGTAATTTTTCCAACCCTATAGTGTATTTTATCATAAAAACTAATGAGCCACCATAGAAAATTAATAGTTAATTTTCTTAGAATTTCTCTCAAAGAACATATACAATGCTAACACATTGTATGTGTTCAAACTATTACCCTTGTGGTTTCTTTCTTCTATTTTCGTGTGGATTATCATTAGAGACAATCCAAGATTGGATTGTTGTAGTTTGCTACAACCCAACAAGAAGGAAATTTGAAGAATTGGTTCAAGAAATTAAAGGTATAATTTCCAACTATGAGTTTGTTAAATTAGTTTTAATGGCACAAGTAGAATCCTATGATTCGAGTTTTAATTTTTTTTTGTTTCCATTGATATTTTGTGTATGAGATAATCCTCAAAACCCAATATTGGTATCAGAGCCCCTTTGTATCCATTAAAATTAATTTTGATTAAATGTGCAATTGGATTGCACGGTTTTAGCATTTTTTGTTCTATTGGTTTAAAAAATTAAAGTTAATTTGTAAAATTCACTTTAAATATTTTTCTTTCAATAATCTGATCATGGGATGATTATTTTGAATGAAAAATATTTTGAATGTGGTTCAAATAATTAATTTCAAATTTATTACAATATTACTGAAAATTGTATTATTGATGAACTTGTGATGTTTGTATTATTGATGAATCGTTAGAGATGTGCCCAAAAGGCAATCGCCTTAGGCACTTAGTGTACACATTCATAAAGGCATTCTTTCATTAAATTAGTATTCATTTACATATGAATTGATATAGATCTTAAATTGATTAATGAAAGTCTGTGATATAATATATAGCATAAAAGAAATTATGATGGGATCATGATAATAAGATTCCTATCATGCATAAATATTCTAGTATCTAAATTATCCCTAGTAATAATATCAACAAGATGGGACATTGTTGATTCTAATATACTAGCACATGTTATACTCCTTGATTGGATCAAGCACTAGATCTCATAAGCTGTGAACATGAGATATTCAAAGTTAACATGTGGATGCTTGCTAATAGTAGTCAAGTATGTTGGATGACCTGCTATGGGATGATCATATGGATTATCTATTCAAATATCAATGATAGTCTCATCATAGCAATAGGGCAAGTATCCTTAGACTTGAGGTACTCAAGGATATCTTGGATACTAATTATGTGCTTTGACTCCATTCCTTATTGCCTCATAGAGACCGCTTATAAGGTGACGATTGGGTACAGCTTGAGGTATTTGAAGGTAATTGGGTAGCCAATAGAGGATTAACTGCTCCTAATAGAGAGAGAGAGTATACCTACGGCATCTTATCGGGATCATTACTCAGGAATCTTTGGCCAAAGTAGAAACATTCTAAAGATGATCTTCAGTGACATTTCTAATAGAGTAATGAGTCCCAAAGGCAAGATCTAACATCACTTGAGCTATGTGTGACATAATCAGTATAGCGGGAGCTAACACATAATCCATACTCTGAACTGAATGGGGTATAGGATGGTGAAAGGATGAAATCTACATATTGTTGTCTATGGAAAGATTCATAGTCAAACCATTGACTTTTTGGTCAATTGGGGATCATAATGTGTTGCTAGATACCGCTCATGACTTGCTCAAATTAATTGTTAAATCGGGTGGCCAATATAACCGGGAACCTAATGGGTCACACACATTGAAGGTGAAAAGAATGAGTAAAATGGTCTTGAATGGGATCCAAAAATATGAGAGAATTATTTAGGGTTGGATTGTGATGAAATCACAAAAAAAAAAATCCGAAAAAATTGCTTGGTGGAGTCGCGGGCCTGTGGAAGGCCAATGCCTGCATGCTAGGCAAGCCCAGCGTGCAGGTGCTAGCAGAATTGACCAAGTTTTGGCCAAATGCCAAATTGGCCCCTAAAATTATTTTAGTAATTTTTCCGACCCTAGAGTGTATTTTATCAAAAAAACTGATGAGCCACCATAGAAAATTAATAGTTAATTTTCTTAAAATTTCTCTCAAAGAACATATACAATGCTAGCACATTGTGTGTGTTCAAACCATTACCCTTGTGGTTTCTTTCTTCCATTTTTGCATGGATTATCATTAGAGACAATCCAAGATTGGATTGTTATGATTTGCTACAACCTAACAAGAAGGAAATTTGAAGAATTGGTTCAAGAAATTATAGGTACAATTTCCAACTATGATTTTGTTAAATTAGTTTTAATGGCACAAGTAGAATTCTATGATTCGAGTTTTAATTATTTTTTGCTTCTACTGATATTTTGTGTATGAGATACATCCTCAAAACCCAACATTAGTATCAATGCCCCCTTGTATCCATTAAAATTAATTTTGATTAAAGGTGCAATTGCATAGTCTCATCATAGTAATGGGGCAAGTATACTTAAGGATATCTTGGATACTGATTATGTGCTTTAACTCCATTCCTTGTTGCCTCATAGAGATCGCTCATAAGGTGGTGATTGTGTACAGGTTGAGGCATTTGAAGGTAATTGGGTAGCCAACAAAGGATCCACCGCTCATGATATAGGGAGAGTATACCCACGGCCTCTTATCAAGATCCTTACTCGACAATCTCTGGCCAGAGTGGAAACGTCCTGAAGATGATCTTCAGTGACATGTCTAATAGAGTAATGAGTTCTAAGGGTAAGATCTAACATCACTTGGGCTAGATGTGACGTAGTTAGTCTAGTAGGAGTGAATACATAGTCCATGCTCTAAACCAAGTGGGGTATAGAATGGTGAAAGGACGAATTGCACATATTGTTGTCTATGAAAAGGTTTATAGTCAAACCACTGACTATCCTCTCAATTGGGGGTCATGATGTGTTACTAGATACCGCTCATAACTTGCTTAAATTATTTGATAATTTAAGTGGTCAATATAATCGAGAACCTAATGGGTCACATGCTTAGGAGATGTAAAGATTGAGTAACATGGCTTTGGATGGGATCCAAAATTTGAGAGAATTATTTCGAGTCAGATCACATTAAGATCATGGAAAAAAATCACTGAGAGGAGTCGACGAGCCCGTTGGCCTAGCAGGCCAAGGCCTAGGTAGACTTGGGCAATTGGCCAATTTTGAGTTATGTCTCTTCACTTTCTCCTCTCTTCAATTTTGATCTATTTTTCTGATTTTCTTTTAGATCTAAAAGATCCCAAAATACAGAAAATAGACAAGAAAAAAATTGTGGGAGAAGAAAAATTTTTGGAAACAACAAGAAAATTAAATAGTTTAATTTTCCTCTCAAATGAACATACACCATTACTAGCACTTTAAGGTATGTTCAAGTCATCTCCCTAGTGGTTTCATTCTTTCTTTTTCGCTTGGATATTGTTAGAGATAATCATAGATTGGATTGTTGTAGTTTGTTATAATCCAACAAAGTGAGAAATTAAAAAAAATTAAGAAATTATAAAGGTATAATTTCTGAATTTTGTTTTGTTAAATTAGTTTTAAATGGCACAAGTAGAATCCTTTAATTCGGATTTTGAAAAATTTTATTTTCTACTGCATAGTATGTATATAATACATGCTCAAAATCTGTCATTAGTATCAGAGCCACCTTGTCCCCATTAAAATTAATTTTAATTTAAGGTGCATTTGGATTGCATGGTTTTGTTGATTTTGGATCTTTTGATTTGTAACATTGAAATTAATTTGTAAAATTACATATTTTTATTAATTTGATTAGATCATAAGATGATTGAGGATAATTATATTTATTACAAAAATGGTTTGAATATGGTTTAAAGAATTATTTTAGAATTTATTACAAAATTGTTAAAAATTGCATAGTTGATGAACATGTGATGTTGTTTGGCATAATTGTTAGGGCTGTTCATATTTTTGTTTTAATTTGATTATGGAAAAATTATTTAGAAAAATTGAAAATGTGTTTAAGTCTTTGAAAATTTCCAATAATTAATTAAGATATATTTTAATTAATTTTTCAAATAAACACCAAAACGGGATTGTTTTGGGTACCCGACAAGACAGTTTTATTTTATTTTTTAGTATATAAATATTTCATTTTCAGCATCTTGAAATATTTTTTATATGATTAAAAATATGTTATTTTAATGTTGGATGCATGCCAAAATCAATTTGCTCAAATTTAATTTTCCAAATTAATTATAAACAGCAAATGGATCATTTTGAGCATCTTATGTATCGGTTCGTTTGTCTTGATGATTTTCGCTTGTGCTAAATTTATTTTGATAGACTTGAGCTGACCTAAAGATGTTTAGAATGATAATTTGAGGTTCTGGAAATTTTAGAAATTTTTGAAAATTAATTTTGAATTAATTTAAGTTGAGCAAATGACATATCTAGTATGACTAGAAAGTGGCATATATGTTAAAATTAAATTGTTTAATTTTTGACATCATAAAAATTTGATTTTAAGGTTAATTAATTATGAATTAATTCTAGAAATATGGAATTTAATTTAATTAGATTAATTATTAAATTCCACATTAAAAACTTGTATAAAATTAAATTAACCGAAACAACAAAAGTAGGCAATTTCGGTTCAAGTGTTGAATCGACTTTCAATTTTGTAATACAAAATTATCACTACCTATTTTATTTTAATTTTATGCGTTAGAGAATGCATGCTAGTGATGTATAGAAAGGCATGATGGATGATTATAGACTTAAGCCCAATGTGATTAAGCATACATGAATTTTGTTTTATGGTTAATAGGGCCTGCGTATCCCTGCCTATCTCTTCTTTCTCATATATTTTTTTTTCTCATCTTACTCCCCTCAAATGTAAATTGAGGTTTTCTATTTTTGAAATATGTAATTAGATTACATAGGATTAGGAAATAATAGAGATGCAAAGGAGCAAGAAACAAAGGAGACAGTGCCATAAACAAGAAGACTTAGAAGTAGGAATTTGATTTTTATTTTTGGGTTGTAATTCATGCATATACCTAGGTAAGACCTAGTCAATCTCTTTATGGCTTAAAAGATTGATTTTAGTATGTCCATAATCATGCCATATAGTTAATGTAATTATCTTTATATATCCATGTGATGAATATATGATATATAAAAGCATGCAGTGATAACATGATGAGACTAAGTTAATAAAATATCTCGCTAAACAAACAATTATGTCTTACGCCTTCCATTAATGTGGGGAGAACCAGAGTTCTTTTAGAGTTAGAGTTATTGAGTTTCCTCAAGCTCACTCTATAAGAATATGTTCGAACCATTGAAATTAGATTTCATGATTAATGGGTTGGACTTAACCAAAACCATTGATTTGTTGGATTTACGCCAAGGTCAATGTGCATTGGAGGCTAAGTTGGGTAAGTGTATATGATATGTGCATATATCAAGAGTTGATAGCCCAATGTGTGTGTGCACATCAATTAGTTGACAGCACAAGATTTGATAGTTACATAGATATGCAATTGGTATAGATCATATACCTACCAATTAAACGAAGGATAGTTTGTTGAGTTGCCTCAAGGTCATTCTTAGCAAATTGGATATTGACCCACTAGGAGGACTTACATATAAGTTCTCCCAGATCCATAGTGAGGGCCATGGGTTTGCAATAAAATAGTGGGAGCCATAATGTGTTTTATTAAATACCTAATATCATTCACTCATGTACACACTTCTATAATCTCGATCTTTATGTCTAATTTGTTGGAATCATATTATTCAATGTGAATCAAAGCGTAATCATAAGTCATACATTTTGACTAACCTAAGCTTCCTTGACTGGCATAAAACTAAGAATGGTTCTCAAATCCAATAGGTTGCCAAAGTCTGGGATATCTATTTTCCTTCCCTTAATGCTTGAGATGCAAGTGTTATGAACAATTTGCAATAGAAGTACTTGAATAACAATGGATTGGTCCTAAGTTGTTCAAACTTCAAAAGCAGCATGAAATGGATGCAAAACCATAATGTATCATCTTAGAGAGATGGCCAATGAGAAAGCTCATGCTAAGTGATATGAGATATCTAAATTGCTCTACCACTCCAAGATGATAGAAGGGGGATCTAAAATGTAACATGCATTATAGATAAAAGGAAAAAGTAGAGAGACATCTTAAAAGGTACTTCCATTATAGCAAGAGTTGCAAAATGGAAATGGAACAACAAAACTTATTTCGAGTTTTTCTTTTCAAGAAGCAGAAGAGAAGACATATAGGTGCACCTTCTACTTCAAGTAAATTTGATAAAGAGGATACCATTGTTTCTTATAATAATACATGAGTATTAGATATTGCATGTAGGTCTCACATATACTAGATATGCAAGACCAAAGAAACAATAGAAAGCTTAAGAAAGGAGAGTCAAAATTGTGCACATTAGCTATATAGCACCAGTTGCTGCAATAGCCATAGAGGAGGCTTAAGTTTCAACACTCTCTAGTAAGCTTGCTTAAAGGTTTAAACAATTGCAATTTTATTTGAGTTCATGAATAAAGAATATAATTTTGTTTAATAGTTAAACACAAATTTTTCATTTGACTATTAAGAACAATTATTGTTCTGTGTGGTGAATTGATATTCCTTATGAAACTAAAAAATTATGCAGTAGAGTTTATAATCTTTAAATGCTTGATTATATCCTCAATATTAAATTTAAAGAGTTGATGACCCAAAACTATATATTATGGCCTTGTCAACCTGGGCATATAGAAGAGAATCACATGAGATGTGCCCAAAAGGCAATTGCCTCAAGCGCTTAGCGTACACATTCATAAAGGCATTCTCTCATTATATTAGTATTTATTTGCATATGAATTGATATAGATCTTAAACTGATTAATGAAAGTCCATGATATGAAACATAGCATGAAGGAAATTGTAATGGGATCATGATAATGAGATTCCATTCCTATCATGTGTAATTA